>CAUYPO010059949.1:0-30959 GCA_963574435.1 Cheirogaleus major
CCTCTGTGGAAAGCAATATGGAGATACCTTAAAGCGATACAAGTGGATCTACCATCTGATCTAGCAATCCCACTACTGGGCATCTACCCAAAAGAACAAAGGACAATCTACAATAAAGACACCCACGCTCAAATGTTTATAGCAGCACAATTCAAAATTGCAAAGCTGTGGAAACAACCCAAGTGCCCATCAATACATGAGTGAATTAATAAAATGTGGTATATGTATACAATGGAGTACTATTCAGCTCTAAGAAACAATGCTGATATAGCACATCTTGTATCTTCCTGGATAGAGCTGGAACCCATACTACTAAGTGAAGTATCCCAAGAATGGAAAAACAAGCACCACATATACTCACCAGCAAATTGGTATTGACTGATCAACACCTAAGTGGACACATAGGAATTACATTTATTGGGTATTGGGCAGGTGGGAGGGGGAAGTAGGGGACGGGTATATACATACATAATGAGTGAGATGCGCACCGTCTGGGGGATAGTCACGCTTGAAGCTTTGACTTGAGGGGGAATGGGGGGCAGGGGCACTATATGTAACCTTAAAATTTGTACCCCCATAATATGCTGAAAAAAATAAATAAATTCTTCAAATGGAAAAAAAAATAAAGATGTCTTCAAGCAAACAAACACAGAAAAATCTGTCTCCAGTAGAACTACATTTAAAAATACACTAAAGAGAATTCTTCCAGCAGAAGCAAAAATATTCCAGATGAAATTATGGAAATTGAGGAAGAAATGAAGAACCATAGAAGGATAAATATATGGATAAATCTAAATGTCTATTTATTATATAACAAATAATGTTGGCCAGGCATGGTGGCTCAGCACTTTGGGAGATGGGAAGATCACTTGAGGCTAGGAGTTCGAGACCAGCCTGCGCAACACAGTGAGACCCTATCTCTACATAAACATTTTAAGAAATTAGCCAGGCATGGTGATGTGCATCTGTACCCTCAATTACTTGGGGAAGCTGAGGCAGGAAGATGGCTTGAGCCCAGGAATTTGAGGCTGCAGTGAGCTATAATAATGCTACTCTACTTCAGCCTGGCAGACAGAGTGAGACCCTGTTTCCAAAATAATAAAATAAAAAATGAAAAAATAATACATAAATAAGAAAGAATGTTAACTTCTTCAGATTTAAAATATATATCATAAAACCACAAAAGGATGGAGATACATGGCCCTAGAATGGTCTAGGAAATTATAAGAATACTGTAGTATTTGGGTAGATCTAATATGTCAAAGGTCTATGTGTAATCTCTATAGCAACCACTAAAACAAAAAGATATTTTGTTGTATGTTATTTATTTCTCTCTTTAAATTAGATTTAATTTGCTAATTTTTTTCTAACTTTTGGAGATGGATATTTAGATCATTGTTTTGGCCTTTTTTCTTTTTAATTATATGAAGTTGGAGCTGTAAATTGGCCTCTTTAGCTGTATGCCACAAGTTTTGATATGTCTTATTTTCATTATTATTCATTTCAAAATATTTTCTAATTTCCATTTGACTTCTTATTCGATCCATGCGTTATTTGTAAGTGTATTCCTTAGTTTCCAAACATTTGGGGATTTTTTTATTATTTTCTAGCTTAATTTCACTATAGGCAGAGAACAAACTTGGTATTGTTTCAATTCTTTCAAATGTATTGACACTCATATAGTAGCCCAGTGTATAGTCAATTTTGATAAATATTTCTGTGCATTTGAAATAAATATAGAAATCCCAGAAAAATTCGCATATATATAACCTGTTAGAATAGACAAGTAAAGTTTTGTTGTCCCAGCTGTGAGGAGTGCTGTCAGCAGACAGCTCTTACCTCTCAGTTCCTTCAGCATTTTCCTCACTGACAAAGAGCCACCTTGCTCAAGAGCATGTGCCTCTCTAGGCAGTTCGCATCCATTAACTGATCACCCTAGAGAGCAATTCTGATGACACATATTTGCTTAGAGGTCCCCCTGGAGTTGACCAAGGCTTTGTCAGACCTACATTGAAGTTTAACATCTCCCTCTGCCCAATCCTGCTTCCTACTCCTCCCTTTCATAGATGTTCATCACTAATAAGTAATATTCCCACCAAACTCCATCTCAGCCTCTACTTGTACTAACCTGCAACAACTGGTATCAGGAAGGTCCTAGAAATTAGGCAATAAGAAGGGGTTTTCAAGTTAAACTGTCTGTTGCTCAATGGGCACTGAAGACCCCATGACTGGTAATAGGTGGGGCAATGGCAGTCCCTGAAAAAGGCACTGATAATACCATAAGCGATTGTTGGAATGGTGTGCCAGTGTAGAAGAATGCACTAATAATGCCAATATCAAGATTTTGAGAATTATCAGCTAAAACAGTATCTATATGGGCAATGTAATTAGATGTTGCATTGTTGCATGTTGCATGTCATTGATACACTAGAAAAAGATCATGAAAACCTTCAACTGATTAATTGAAAAGTAAGTGTGAAAAACAGCAGGCCTCCTTCATAACTCACAAAGGTCTCATCTTCTGTAGTCAAAGGGCAGGAGAGACGAGGATTAGGCCCAGAACTTTAAGAGTAGGAGTGGTGAAGCTGCAGAGAAAGTTAAACATCCAAACACATTAGGTCTGTTATGCCAGGATCAGGGTTGTGATTATGGACATGTGGGTAGGGGTAAGGCAGCCAAGACACTGGGGATAAGGATCTAGGCTTCCCACATCAGCACAATTTTTAAAGGTTCAATGATCAGAGGCATGTCAGGAAGTCCCCTACAAAGTAAAAGACAAATTATTGCATCTTATCCTTCTCATCACAAACAAAGAAAGCACAGTGCCTGATAGACCACTAAAAGCAGCATATTCCACACCTGGGGACACTGGTTCTACCCATATACTACGTGACATGAAAGGCTGCTACCTCTGAGTGAGAACCATAGCAGAAAAGGTTCTGCACTATGTCTAGGCTGTGTTGCAAGCAGCTCTCTCCCTTAAACCACGTGATGCCGTAGACATTATAGTATTAGAAGTATTCACTGTGGGAAAAGATGCCATGTGGAGCTTGTGGCAGGTTCTACTAGGAAGAATCACAATGTAGTCCCCTAGTGTTCTACACCAAAGCCATACCATCTTCAGTGGAATTATATACCACGAGGAATACAAATCCTTAAGTTTTATTACTCCCTGGTAGAGGCTAAATGCCTGACTATGGTATACTAAGTAACCATGCATCTGAAATTGTGTATCATGAACTGGACTGTCTCAGTCCCAGTAAGTCATTAAGACCAGGCAGATGTAATAGCACGTCAAAGAATGGAAGTAGTATATCCTGAATTAAACACTAGCAGGAACAGATTTCATAAGAAAGCTGCATAAACAGATAGCCCACACCCCAATGTCACTCACTACTATTGTTCCAGTGCACCTTCCTTAGCTCATACCTATGGCCATATGGAGATTTCTTTATGGCCAGCAAATAGAGAAGATAAAGGTCTGGGCTTGTTTTATAGATGAGTCTGCTCAGCATGTAGTGCAAGGCAAAAATGGACAACTATTGTACTTCAGCCTTCTCAAGAGAGACTTTGAATGACAGTGACAAGGAAAAATTCTTCTAATGGCTAGAGATTTTGGCACAGCAGCACAGGAACTAGTCATCCACTTTGTGTAAAAGAAGTCATCCCAGGTAAGAATATATACAAACTCATGAGTGAAGAATAGCCTGCCTAAGTGGTCAGGGGCTGGAATGAGAAAGGTTAGAAGACAGAGACAAGAAGGTCTGGGATACAAGGTATGTGGATGTACATTTGGGCACAAAATGGAAAGATCTTTGTATCACATGTTAGAACACATCAAAAAGCACCTATCTCAGGAGAAGCACTAAAAAAACCAAGTACACAAACTGATCCAGTCAGTTGGCATCATCCAGCCCTGGTCATAAATCATGAATGTAGTGGCCAAGATTAAAGATATGGAGACTATACAGTGGGCCCAGCAGTGTCAGCTCCTGCTAACAGGCTGAGTGTTGTCGCTAAATGTCCAACCCGCCAGCAACAGAGGCCAAGGCTGAGCCCCTCATATGGTATTATTTCTCAAGAAGATCAGCCAACCATATGGAGCAAAGTTGACCACATGAGCCTTTTATATCCTAAAGGGCCAGTGACTTGATTTCAGAGGAACCGATGCATATTCTTGGTATGGGTTTGTTTTGTCATGTCCTTCAGTCCCCAATCAGCATTACCACCTGAGTGCTTACAGAATGTTTACTCCACCAGCATGGGACCCATGTAATATTGTATCAGTCCAGATTGCCTATTTTATGGCAAAGGAAGTACAAGAGAGGGCTCATGACAATAAGATCCAACAGTAGTATCAATATATTATACCACAGAAAAACTATTAATATCACTGAATGTCACAACTGATGTACCAGTTTAAAGGCAATTCTCTATGAGGATAGAACACCATCTGCGGCAAAGTACTATGTATACTGAATCAAAGAACCACATATGGTATTGTGTACTTAGTAGGAAACATACATGTACTTAGTAGGAAACATACATAAACATGAAAGCCAAGGCATTGAAGCAGTAATAGCTCCATTTGTTATCACTCTTCATGAACCATTGGGGGACTTTGTAATTCCCATCCCAGAACTCTGATCTCTGCCGTGTTAGAGGGCCTAATCCCTAAAGAGAACACACTTTCACCAGAGAAAAACAACAAAATAAGTCTTTTTCCATTCCAAACAATATTATCCAGGAACCAGCAGAAAAGGAGAAGAGTCACCATCTTGATGGGAATAATTGACCCTAATTATCAGAAAGATGTAGAGCCACTATTCTACAGTAGTGGTAATGCTTAGCACTTTGCGAAACCTCTAGGTACTTTCTTGCGCCATTGTGACAAGGGTAGCAACCTTGGCATGAAAACAGCATGGATACCAGGAACTCAGGGTCAGCCATTAAGATGAACTGAGGTAGTGCTGAGACAGAGGGAAATCTAGAATAGATGGAGGAGGGGCAGGGGAAACAATGAATGTCAGTTTCAGCCCAACACCATCTGCACTGATGGGAGGTGTAGTTCTTCCTACTAAACTTCCTCCTCTAAGACAGTCCTGAAGGAGCTGTTGTCCAAATTACGTGAAGATGTGGATCTGAGCAACATAAGAGATCTTCCGTGATGGACACACACAGAGTGTGAACTATAGTGGACATAAAGATAGAACCACTTAGGTTCTGCCCTAAAGAAAGCCTTATATCCCTAGCTATTGGGAGTGCTGTAAGCTTCTTCAAGGTTTGTGTCTGCTGCAAAGAGCCACCTTATAAGCATATATTAATACTTTTCTGGGGCAATCCACACCCATTGACTGATTGCTGCAGGAGTATAAAGGTCTGATTATTTCAGCCCACCAAAGAACATCTCTGACAGGCTATATTTGCTCCAGAACACTGCATGGGGTTGGCTGAGGTTTTGTCAAACTTTCATTGCAGTTTGATTTCTTCCTCTGCCCAATCCCACTTCCTTTTCCTCCCTTACACAGGTGTTGATCCCTTATAAATAGCCTGTTCACCGAACTTTTTCTCATCTGCTTCTGAAGGACCTAACCTATAATAATCATCAAAAACACTAAATATTCAGGAACAAATCTAACAAATTATAGATGCCTTCTCAAAAATAACTGCAAAATTTTATTTGGAAAAATTAAGGAAAATAAAATAAATGGAGGGATAATTAAGGTTTCATGGATTGAAAGTCAATATTGTACAGATGTTAATTCTCCCCAAATTGATCTATAAATGAAATGCAATCCCAACAAATACCTCAGCAAGTTTCATTTGTGAAAATTTATAAGCAGATTCTAACATTTTTATGTGAATTCAAAAGGATAAAAATACCCTTTCTCTCAAATGAAGAACAATTTGAAGAATCTACAATACAGAAAATCATAAATTATAGAGCCACAGCAACTAAAAGTATGCGGCAATGGTAAAAAGATGAATAAATAGAGTACTGGAATAGAATAGAGAGTTTAGAAACACAAAGACTTGATTTATGACAAGGCGATGCTGAAGAGCACTGGGAGAAAGAATGGTCATCTCATTGGTTTCCTTATGGAAAAATAAAATGAAACTTAACACCTACCTCATCTTATGTTCAAAAACCAATTCTAGGTGGAATGTAGACATAAAAGAATAAAGCTTATAGAAGATATACAGAAGAATATATTCATAACTTTGGCATAGACAAAGATTTCTTAAACAGGACACACACACACCACTAATCATGTATTCATCAAAAGACCCTATTATGACATTAGAAAGGCAAAGATGGGAGAATCAACAAAGTATTGATTCTATACAGTCAAGGAACACCTATAAATCAATAAAAAATAGACAACCTCAATACAAAACTGTGCAAAAAACTTGAAGAATCATTAAAAAGAGGTGGACTATATACAAATAAATGACTACTAAACATATGAAAAAGTATACAACCTCATTAGTCATTAGGTGATATAGTTTGGATATTTGTACCCTCCAAATCTCATGTTGAAATCTGACCCCCAGTGTTAGAGGTGGGACCTGGTGAGAGGGGTTTTGGTCATTTGGGCTGATCCCTCGTGCATGGTTTGGTGCCATTCTCATGGTAACCAGTGAGTTCTCTACCTCTATTAGTTCACCTGAGAACTGGTTGTTTAAAAGAGCGAGGCATTTCCACCTCTTGCTGCTTCTCTTGCCATGTGTCACCTGCTCCTCCTTCTCCTTCTGCCTTGATCGGAGGCCTCCTAAAGCAGAAGCAAATGCTGGTGACATGCTTCTTGTACAGCCTACAGAATGAGCCAAACAAACCTCTTTTCTTTATAATTTACCCAGCCTCAGGTATTCCTTTGTAGCAACACAAAATGAAGTAATAAGACATTGGGGAAATACACTTCACAACTATGAATGGCTAAAATTAACAACACTGACAATACCAAGTGTTGTTAAGGATCAAGAGAAACTGGAATTCTCATATATTACTGATTGGAGACACAATCACTTTTCAGCAATATTTTCTACAGCTGAGGTACACACAACCTATTACCCAGTAATTCTACTTTTAGTTTGATACCTAAAAGAAACTCACATAAATGTTCATCAAAAACCATACACACATCATCACAGAAGCATGAAATATCATAGCTCAAAATTGGAAACAACCCAAATATCCATTTAGAGTAGACAATTTATCAACAATTATACTGTAATTGGTAAAAAACAGAACAAATGAGAACAGAACAAACAGAACAATATGACAAAAAATGACAAGTTACTGCTATTTACAAAAAATGGATTCATCAAAGAAACTTAATTTTGAATAAAAACAGACTCCAAAAAAGTACATATTGTATGATTCCATTTCCATTTATATAAAGTTCAAAATCTGGGTGGAGATTATTTATGGAAAGGAGCAGCAGATCATGACTGTGAAGGGCACAGAGAGAATCATGGGGGTATAAATGTTCTATTTCTTGACATGA
Organism: Cheirogaleus major; assembly: GCA_963574435.1. Classification (NCBI taxonomy): domain Eukaryota; kingdom Metazoa; phylum Chordata; class Mammalia; order Primates; family Cheirogaleidae; genus Cheirogaleus; species Cheirogaleus major. The sequence continues at coordinate 7,509 of CAUYPO010059949.1, forward strand.
GTAGTAGAAATATGAGGGTGTTTACTCCATGAAAATTTATTTAACTGTATACATATGATCTGTGTACTTAACTTAAAAAAATAATAAGCTATATGTCCAGTACAATGCTAGACATAATGAAATTTATATATCTATTGATTTAATTTGTTAACTTCATTTGCCATACACATAATACACCAAAAGAATGTCAGATCTGGGCAAAGGAACAGAATTAAAAAACCAATTCATTCTTCTCACACCTGTGGAACCTCAGGCCCAGATGTCTATGCCAAGATCACAACACCCTTGGCACAGCTGTTTGTGCCCCAGGTGCCATGCTCAATTTGTATAAGAACACTCTGCTAACGCTCTAAGGCTGTAGACCCAAACACAAAATTCTGCTTCTAAGAGAACATCCTGTACCATACCTTACACTTTACTTTGGCTGCTGAACTGGAATAGTAATTGCCTCCCTTATTTTTGAGTGGAGGGTTTTTCAGTGCTGCATTTCTGAGTTTCTCATTTTTTAAGTGGACAAACCTGGCCCTAAACACCACAGCCCTAAATACTTTTACTAGTATAAGTACCATCCGCTACAGACATGTTCACCACAGGGAAAATCTGGCTTCTTGATATTTTGGTCTGGCCAAATGGACATCCCGCCAGGTTTACAGTGAAAGATCAGAGTTTTCTGACAACAGCATGAGGAATATTTCCCATTCAGGGATGAGTGACTTCTGACAGGAGTTTGCAGGTTTGGCAAAACATCACACAGATCAGGCCAAACCAAACACTGAGTGGAAAACTCCACTCAAACAGTATACTGTGGGCCCAGATCCCCTGTGGCCAGCCCATGTGTGCAGCTGACTCTGGTTAGCAATGAAACAGCAGCCAAACAGTGCTGTACGTACTGTACCAAGGATGTGCCTCAGCCAGGTGAAGGGAAGGATGACAGGACTACTGGGACACTGTCCCAGGCCTAATCAGAAGAGTACGCTCTGAGTTTTTCCAGGACCTCGTAATGCCAGAGCTATTTTAATCATGGTTTTAAGGAAATATTTTGAGCATAAGTGGCTTTTGTGACCCATATGTCTAAGTATTTTCCCTTTTAGACTAGAAGAAACCTTGTTTCCACATCTCTACAAAGTGAAAAAAATTTTAAAAAAGAGAACACTTGACTCAACTCACAAATGTATCCTATCAGATGCCACTGTCTACTCTCAACCTTCTTGTTCCTCAATTGCAAATTCAATAGTGAGGAACAGTGTTTCTATACATCTTGCGTAGTGACAAGTACACTATTCTTACCAAACTATTGAGTATTTACTCATATGACCTTTAAATCCACTTTTGTTAACTTATTTCAAAAGCTTTAAAAGGTACTATGGAAGCACCTCTTGAAATTATGCCTCCAATAAGAAGCCTTTCATGAAGAAAGAGAATAAATTGACCCATTGCATCTAAATCTACACTTGCCACAAATTTGGTATTATTTCTCTTCATTGGCATGAATAATTAAGAGTTGTTTGCACATTTACTTTAAAAGTATATGGCATTTACCCATTGTGCCTAAAACCACGTGTATGTGGCAAACACAGAAAAGGTAGTCTCCCAAAAAAGGTGGGAAATCGCTTTACAGTACATTATAATGGATAGATTTCATGCAGCAGTTGAAGATGTCAAAAAACCCTAAATGCAGAAAGAAAGATTAATTTTAAAAATTCTCTGAACTTCAAAGGATTGGACAGATATATAAATAAGATTAATCATTTCACATGTACTAATATTTCTATGAATAACAATGGCTATTAACATCCAATTTCATTAACATTCATCTAATGTGTAATTAAAATCCTGTCTATGTTTTATCATGCAAAAAATAAGGAAATAAACAAAACTTATTGTAAGCTGCTAACTCTAACAAAAAGGTTGATTATACCTTCTACTGTGCTTCTTCATGTTTTCTTGGGACTCCATATCACCCTAATTTTAACTCTATTTTTCAATGTCATCTTAGTAAATATTCGAAGATTCTGAGATTTCTAACAAACACCAAATAAGGGACAAGGGTGAAGGACTTCACCTCAGGTCAATTCACTTGCCAAAGGAGCTAAGATTTCCCCTGTGCCCATTATCCAATGGCAAAAGGTTTAAGAAGAGAAAGAAATAGATCATTTTGTTCAACCCAGAAAAGGTTTTCACTGAAATTTTGTATCTTTTCTTAATAAACATATCTAAAATTTTTATAGCCATTTATAGTTTACATAGTGCTCTCCCATGTTCTTTTTGTTTAATCCTCAACAGAACTCTAAGAAGCAGATGTTCTGATCACTACTTTGCGATGAGATGCAGAAACAGGAACCAGAACCTGAAGATAAGGCCCTGGTCCCAACACAAAGCTTTTTCTTGACCAAATCTGCTCTGAATATATGAAACAAAAAGATGAGGTTGCTTAGAATTGCAAGCAACACCTATTGTCCAGGAGATCGACATGCACAACCCATTATAACATCTACTGACACAACTGCAGAGTGTTAGGGAAAGACAAGCTTTGCATGACCTCTGCGACCACCACCACCCATAGAACCATGGCTATTTAGGAGGCTTTGAGCCTGTTAACCTGCCTGGTACATTACTACTACAACTGGCATTTGAGAAAGCTATCACACTAAGGCTATCTGTAACCAAAGAATTCAGGCAGAGCCTTAGCCAATGAAAGCACCCAGAGGCTAAGTCAAAAAACCCTACACAACATACCTTATAGTCAAGGGGGTAAACATTCCCATCCTAATGAAAGTAAATTAAAAAATAAGAAGTAACAGTTTCTCCAGATGAGAAGGAACCAGCATAACAATTATGGAAGTATGAAAAAACAAGGTGCAACAACACCCTCTAAAGGATTACACTAACTCTTCAGCAACTTATCCTAACCAAAATAGAATCATTAAAATACCAGATAAAGAACTCAAAATATTGATTTTTAAAGAGGCTCAATGAGATACAAGGGAAATAAAACCAATACACAGAAATCAGAACATCAATTCAAGATATGAATGAGAAATTTACCAAAGAGATAGACATTAAAAAAAAAAACAGAACTTGTAGAAATGAAAAATTTGTTGAAATAATTACAAAATACAGATGAAAAATTCTACAATAGACATGGCCAAGCAGAAAAAAGATTCATATAACTTGAAGACCAGTCTAAAAGAATAAAGAAAAAACAATTTAAAAAATGAATATAGCTATCAAGAAGCATGGAACTATGTAAAACATTTGAACCTATGAATCATAGGTATTTCCAAGGGAGAAAAAAAAGAGTAAAAAGTTTGGAAAATATATTTGAGAAAATAATTAAGGAAAACCTCCCTAGTCAAGAAAGAGATCTAGGTATCCAGACACAAGAGGTTCTAAGAAATCCAAGGAAATACATTCCAAGAAGGACCTCACTATGTCATATAGTCATCAGACTGTCTAAGGTCAACATGAAGGAGAAAATCCTAAAATCAGCCAGAGAAATGCATCTAGTCACCTAAAAAGAAAACCTCATCAGACTCATAACAGACTTCTCAGCAGAAACATTACAAGCCAGATGAGATTAGGAATTCTATATTCAAAGTGCTTAGAGAAAAGAACTATCAACCACAGATTTTGTATTCTGCTAGAAAAAGCTTCTTGAATGACTGAGGGATAAAGTCTTTCCCAGACAAGCAAATGCTGAGGAATTCATCAAAAGCACACCAGCCCTACAAGTTCTCAAAAGAGTTACAAACATGAAAATGGAAGGTTGACACATGCCTTGATGAAAACACATAAAGGTATAAAACTCACAGGGTTTATAAAACAAAAAATAAGAAAGAGAAAGAAATCAAATGGCAACACAAAAGAATTCAGCCAAACCCACAATACAAAGAAAATAACTAACCACAAAGCAACTAGATAACAATTAATGTTATGACAGGAACAGAACCTCACCTATCAATATTAAACTTGAAAGTAAATAGACTAAATGTTCCATTTAAAAGATATATATTGGCAGAATGGGGGAAAAACATGATGCAGCAATATGCTGCTTACAAGAAATAAACGTTACTCGCAAAGACTCTTATAGACTGAAGGTAAAGGAATGAGAAAAAAAGATTCCATGCAAATGAAAACCAAAATCAAGTAGGATTAGCTATACTTATATTGGAGAGGATAGATTTTAAATTAACAGTAAAAAAAAAGATAAAATAGGTCATTACATAATAATAAAAAGGTCAGTTCAACAACACATGACAATCCTAAATATATATGTACCCAACAATGAAGCACCCAGATTCATACAGAACAGAGATAGACAACAAAACATAACAATAAGGCACTTCAGCACTCCACTGGCAGCAATAAACATATCATGGAGACAGAAAATCAACATCCTTATATCAGTCACAGGGCTCAATACATTACTTTGTCCATAATGGGGATCTAATTCATATTTATCAGCTTATGAACATGACCTATAATAAAACCATTTGTGTTTTGATATAACTTGGGTTATAGCCTTATCTGAGAATCACCTTAATTGCTATTTACCAATTAGTGCTTGCCTTTTTTTCTCTCTCCATTTCTGAAGATATTCTGACTTCTATTTAAATGGGTTTTTTACTGTCCCTGCTAAAATTCCAACCCTTCTCCCCCGGAAAAGAAAGAAGGCTAAATAAATGTTAGATTCATGAAGATGCATCTCATGGTAATGAATACATTTCTGTATATTTTGTTTTCCAGTAATTTTGTTTGCTAGCATATTTTCAATGTAAAATATGCAGGCAATTTAAAAAGAATACTTTTAATTGATACTTTAAAATCTCTTGGAAAATACAAACATACTTTAGGATAAGATTTTTTTCTCTTGTGTTTTTAATTTTACTTGAAAATAACTTTATTTGTATATAGTCAAGGCTTGGGGTAGGGTTAAGTTGTAATGGCCATTTTAGCTATTTTTATGGCAATGAAAAACTTAAGGATTAAAGACTATTTTCCGCACCTTTTATGTCATGCTATCTCCTCATTGCTGTGCTCACATCTCTCATTTCTTACCTTCATGTGTATACACATTCTATCTTAAAATAAGTTCTCAGACTCATAGGAAATCAGTTTCATGAATTAAAGGAAGTCATCCAAAGAGAAAAAGAGAAGGCAATTTCAAGTCTCTGATACTTTTTGGGTCCCACAATGTAAGGTTTGGGTTGCCTCCAAACACTGGCACCTAACTAAGAGAACAAGAATGTATTTTGTTTAACAAACTACCTCTTAATGAATTGAATATTGTAATTTCCACAGGATAATGTTCATAGAAATGTACGTGTCTGAGCAATGATAAATATAGAATTATTGACATGTTATGCCTCTCTGTGTTCATGAATAAAAATATATATCAGGTTATGAAGATACATATACAACCTGTCTTCTATAATAGTAGTAAATAACGAAGAGTGTTTAAAAGAAGACAGAAAATAAATAACAACAAAAGATACACAATCTATGGCCTAAGGCAGGCTAAACTGGGGCTCATGTGTTACATCACCAGGCTAGCATTCATCAACCTTCACTCTGACACCCACACCCCAGATAACCATTTGCAGCAAGTGATATGCATAGGACTTTGTGTTTTGTAAGTAGAATAAGAGAAGGGAATTTATGACATGAGTCTTATACTATGAAAGCAAAGGGAAGGCAGGGATGCTATGTTTGTTCCTAATAGAATATCTGTTCTATGGTTAAGCACTTATAATTAGTGGACCAAGGCCCCAAAAGTTATTAAGCTCTTTTGCATGAAAGATTCTGTAAGATATTGGACTGAAGGAGAGGTTCTGCGGGACTTCAAATTTGATTCAAAGTTGAAGCATAGAATTGAGGATAAGGTCATTCTTTTCACTACTGCCCAGAACCTTACAATATTTTAGCAACTCAATGGCTATGGTTTTAAGAAAAGTAGTTTCTGAAGGGATATTTTTCTTGCAGTAAATTAGTAAACCATCATGTGCAGTGACAATAATGAACCTTCTCAGGTAGCAATTTTATATAGTTGGGAGATAGAACATAGGAATAAGACTGGGCACCAAGAAACAACATCTAGAGTATGGACACTATGAGACACAATTCTGAAAATATATGAAAATAACTAGGGGATTTATTGAGATTCTGCTATTATGAGGATAGAAGCTAGCAAGTCAGCAGATATGTGGGTTAAATGTACAGTGAGGTTTTAAAAAGGCAATAAATGAAATCCCCTGTTTCTCTCCCAATTTCAGAAATGATTGAGAGATTGATGCAGGATTTAGGCAGAAGGAAAACAAAATACCTTTTATTACTAATGAATTCAAGGATGTGGCTTAAGTGTTCAGTAATCATGAGCTTCCTAACACTGGATCCTCAAATTAAACAGTTATCACTTAGTTACAGACAGTGTTGAAGACTGCAATCCTCTCCACTGGAATGGAAGAAAGGTCACAGAAGAATGTCTGCTCTCTATAGGCAGACCCTGAGTAAAGGAAAGATTTAGGCTACATATGCAAAATTCTTCTTTCCAAACTCACCCATCACCTTGGGACCACTGAGGGAGAGAGTTAGATAAGCCACCAAGAGTTTTATACTTGTGAAACTCTTTCCACATGGAAAAATACAGCCTGTGGAAAGGAGGTTTCCGTACTGTAAGCAGTTTGCAAAGAGCCTGGCACTGGGCCTATCGTGTAGCAGACTTATACAATCTACCATGCTTCAGGCACTTACTAACAATATGAGTTAGATACCAATAAATATTTGTCTTCCTAACTCCCAAAACTTAATTATGTACTGGATATATGCTTTTTTCTACTCTTCTTCCTTTTCAAAGGGCTAGAAGAAGTATTCTTCCTAAAAGTAATAACTGGTAGTAAATAAGGCCATTTAGCAACTCTACAATTACAAACATGATTTGAAACAAGATTTTTACCTGCCATTTCGATTATCCATGGAGGTGAGGACAGAGGAGCAATAGAGATTAGATTCAGATACAAAATAACTTTTATCAAGTGCCCAATTTTATTTAGCACCAAGCTAATACTTTCACAAATGATTTTATTTAATATGATTAAATACTTAAAACAAGCACATCACAAGAAGAAAAAAATTGAGACACTGAAGGTTAAGTAACTTGTTCCAGGAGTTAAAGAAGAGATTAGAATTATATTTTTAACTAAGTATGACCCAGACTCATTTTATTCCACTATGCTGTACACAACATCAGACTATAAGTATAAAGATAATCACAACTTTTAAAAAATGGATTTTTTGGAAAATTTTTAAAAACTTATGTTCCTTTGAATCATGCTGTTAAGTAAATTAAAATAATCCACTTGATATCATAATAGTTCTTCTAAAATCAGTTTTAAATGATTTCTTTAATATTCAATGAATACTTTTAGGGAACACTTTAAAGGACTAACAGCTATATGACCAGTATATCAGCAAATGGTCTTCATTTCCCTCTAAACCTTTGTATATATGTCTTTCATCAAACGTAAACCTTGGACATTCACCAAAGTTAGAAAAATTTTCCTTTCACACTGTTCAGATACAGGATAACCCAGTGATAATCACTGCTTTGCATTGATTTATGAGGGCATTTCACATGAGGGATTTAAAATTCTGGTGGAGATAATCTATGGATGTAAACAAACATAAAATCTGAAGTGGAAGAAAGCAAGCCCCCTCTTTGTGAAGCGATGGCTCAGGGAAGCAGTACAGAGTGTCCTGAAGGAATATCGGGGATCTTTCAGCTCAGCCTGCTTTGATTGTTCCCAGAGCCTCCTTGGCTGTTCTGGCACATTTCCTCTCAGACTTATTTTCCACTGCACCACTTCCCAGAGTGATTAGAAACAAATAACAGTGCCAATCAAGTGTAAGAATGCCTCAGATCCTCTCAAACAGTTGGCATTTCCTGCTGCTTTCATTGGCAATTGCATAATGTGGCTTGCTACGGTGGTTTTAATTTGAGTTTGGCTAATACATTAATTTGAGATTTTGACAGATCCATTTTCAAAATTATTTCTAGTTTACTATTTGGAAAGAATAAGTTATACTTTAGGTTAGGAGACAGAGGTTTTACATAGTGCTAGCCTTAAACATAAATGGAATAAGCCAACAACCTGAAGAGTATGATTTGAGAGACACGACAGAAGTCTAAATTATTTTAGTATTTCCTCCTCTTAATTGCCTTCACTTTTTACCTTTTTTATCCACCTTACCTGATATATTTTCACTGTTGGAAACCCTCATTTGAGTTAGAAAACTAAAACAAATTATCTCTGGAAGGCTGTTAAAAGATGTTATGTAGGAAGAAATAAATGGGGAAAGATGGTGTGCAAGGAGGTAACATCTTGCATTGATGAATTAGGGTAAATTCCTTTATGAGGCTGGACATTTTCCATCTTTAGGAGCAGAGATCAAGGGAAAGATATATATGGTACACTGAAGTAGAGAAAACATCCCACTCTATTATTTTGTGAGTTTGCCAAGACTGGTTCCACACTTGGCCTTGCTGGCATGCCATGCCTCCTGTTTCTAAGACCTGTGAGTACACCAAACTTTGTTTTTATGAGTCTGTCCTGTATTCCCTCTTGTGGACATACCTGACTGACCATCACATAAAAGAACACAAAATGGGACAACTATGGGCATAGCCAGAAAAGATCAGAGAAAGTCCTAATTTCTCACCTCAGGTTGACCTGAGTCTCTGTACAAGCAAAATAAAAGCTAAAGCAGAGTTGTAAACTACCAGAAAAGTGAAGAAGTGAAGGCATGCCTCAGTTTGCACACCAAAAGCCCTCGAGAAAGGTTGGGAGACATTTAGTAAGGAATTAAGAACATTTCTTTCCAATCATTAGCTTACCACAACCTTAATCAAGTGGAGACTTCAGTGTCCAGAATAGAAACTTTAAAAAATTAGTACAGGAAAGTCACTAAACAAACAAAACCAGCAGCAATAAGTACAACAAAAAACAACCATAAAAACAAATCTTAGAGAGGGGATATGAGTTCCAGAGTTGCCTCATTATATTATTTAAAATGTCCAGTTTTCAACAATAAAAATTAAGAAACATTCAAAAGACAAGAAAGTACAACTCATACACAGGGTAAAAAAAAAACAGTCAATGGAAATTGTCTCTTGGGAAACTCAGATTGCAGAATTACTAGACGAAGATTTTAAATTAGCTATTAGGAAGAAATAAAGGAAACCATGTCTAAAGAATAAATGAAAGTATGAGAATGATATTTTACCAAACAGAGAATATAAACAAAAACACAGAAATTATTTTTAAAAGAACCAAATAGAAATCCTTAAGTTGAAAAGTACAATAATTTAATTGAAAAATTCACAAGAGGGATTCAACAGCATGTTTGAGTTGACAGAAAGAAGAGTCAAGGAACTTGAAGATAGGCCAATTGAGATTATCATGTGTTTACAAAATCTAAAAAAGAAAAAGAAGAAGAAGAATGAAAAGAGCCTCAGAAACCAGTGGTATGCCATCAAACATGCCAACAAACACATAACAGGAGTCCTAAAAGGAGAGAAAAGTGAAAACTGACAGAAAAATATTTGAAGAAATAATAACTGAAAACATCCCAAATTTGATAACAAACATTAACCTGCACCTACAAATAGTTCAACCACAAGTAGGATACTCTTGAAGAGACTAATACTGAGATACAGCATAATCAAGCTGTCAAAAGGCAGACAAAAAGTGAACTTGCAAAGCTGCAAGAGAAGTGATTAATTATATAAACACAATAATTAATAAGATTTACAGCTGGCTGTTCATCAGAAACAATGGAGGCTGGATGGCAATGCCATATTCAAAGTGCTAAAAGAAAAAGACCACCAGAATGCAATACCCATCAAAGCAACACTGGTGCAAGGGGCTGATAACTATGCACCATGTGGCCAGTGAGTTAAATTGGCACCCAGAGGAGACTACCAGGTTACAAGCCAGAAAACATACACTCTGGAAAAGAGAACAATTCAGCCTCCTAGGAGAGGGTCTTGTTTGAATTGATAAGATTTTTTTGTTCTTTTTTATTTATTTTTTTTATTTCAGCATATTATGGGGGTACAAATATTACGGTTACGTATATTGCCCATGTCCCCCTCCCCCCTCGAGGCAGAGCTTCAAGCGTGACCATCCCCCAAACGTTGCATATCTCACTCATTATGTTTGTATATACCCATCCCCTCCTCCTCCCTCCCACCTGCCCGACACCCGATAAATGTTATTCCTATATGTCCACTTAGGTGTTGATCCGTTAATACCAATTTGCTGGTGAGTACATGTGGTGATTGTTTTTCCATTCTTGAGATACTTCACTTAGTAGAATGGGTTCCAGCTGTATCCAGGAAAATACAAGAGGTGCTATATCACCATTGTTTCTTAAAGCTGAATAGTACTCCATGGTATATCACATTTTGTTAATCCACTCATGTATTGATGGGCACCTGGGTTGTTTCCACAACTTTGCAATTGTGAACTGTGCTGCTATAAACATTTGAGTGCAGATGCAGACTGACCATTTTAAAATGAAAATCTTACCATGTTACCCACCACCAGATCATTTAATGAATTTCTATTGTCCTTATGATAAATCCAAACTTTCTGACATGTTTTAAAAATCCTTCATGGTGATGTCCCCATAAAACTTCCCAACCTTATTTATTTCCACTTCCCCCCTTTTCTGCAATAGGGTGGCTTAATTGCTTATACCAGTGCCTCCAGAAAAAAATTCTTGAATATATTCTTTAATATTACATAAGGTCTAAACCTTGCTAAAAGAGAAAATGTCTCACTTCAATGTTCATGTTTTAGAGTTTTAGATATGAGCTCGGATGTCTTTTTATGTCTTGGGGGAAATTTTTTCAAGTTCCTAATCCAGATTGAATGTGTGGGATGGGTGGTTTATGAAGTAGATTTTCTGCTTGTGGTCAAGTCTTTCTCTTTCTTTGAGTTCAGGTCTTGCCATGAGAAAATGTTGGGATATAAACTCCAATCCCCCTGGAAGAATATCTCTGAAGGATTTGGACAATGAGCTCGGGAACAAGGATGAACCTGTAGGATATTGGGCCTGTTTCATTTTAGGGCAGAGCAGAGATGTTATTAGACTGCATGGTAATAAAAGCAAGAAGATCATTTGCTTTTCCCATTAGCTCAACTGGAACTAAACTTGTTGCCAGAGCACCTCTATAGGCAATTGTCTAAAACATATGTTCTTGTAATGAGCATCAAATTGCCTCCGGTGGGCTCAGTTGGGTCTTGTGACCAACTGAGAGTCACACAGGCAAATATGACTTCTGAAGTATTGCTGAGACTTTGTTGAGAGTCGTGACCAGGAAAGGAGCATCAAAGAACCACTGTTAACAGTAACCACTGCTCTCTGGATCTGCTTCAAGCTGACTTGAGGAACCACTACTAGGCAACTCTAGATCCAGGCTGCGAGTAAGCACTTCGAGTATTGGGCTGAGTAAGACCATCTTGCCAAGTCATATTTATTTTTTCTTTGTCAGTTCTCCATTTCTCTAGGGGGAATAAAAATATAAATCCTTATTGTTTCCTTACCTGGTAAGAAGGGCAGATTGTAGATGTTTTATAATTCTCGTTGATGAGGGAGAATAACATGAACCTGATGGAATTAGAAGTTGAGTGGAAGTTCAAGATCATAGAAGGCTCACATTACCTCAGCCACTGGAATATCACTTGGCAGGGCAGAAATCAAGAGGAAAAGGCTGCAATGGGAAACTGGCTTACTTCCGATTTATACAGCAACTAACATCATGTTTTTGGGCACAGTAGGTAAAATAAGGGTGCATACTAGTCAGGATGTAATGGTGAAAAACAATGTGTAAATCTTAATAGTTTAAGTCAACAAATGCCCTATTTCCCACCAATGCTGCATGTCCAACTTAAGTTGGCAGGGAGGCTTAGGGTTGCATCCAATGAAAAGCTAAAATTGGAAAAGTGGATTCTGGAAGGTCTTGAACCAGCAATTAGACACTCTGATACAGAAATAACACATGTCAATTCTGCTTTCCACTCATTGGCCAAAAACAGCCATAGACCCCCGCCATACCCACCATTCAAACCCAAACAAGGACAAGAAGTGAAATCCTACCATATGACCTGAAGTCAGAGAGCACAAAACAATTGGGAGACCACACTATTGATGACCACAATAAATAGGTGTTGAATGACACAAAATGTTCGCATTGTGAACATTTCTATTATGACTTCTGGCAAATATATGCTTGATGCTCTAAAACAGTATTTTTCAACCTGGAGAAATTTTAAACTCTCAAGAATATATGGAATCCCAGGTTGAGAAACTAGAAGTAAAACTTTGTTATATTTAGGTGATCATGTAAAGCAACTTTAAGGGCAAGTACAAATATGGACACTGAAATTGCTTGGCAGCTGTGCAAAAATAAGCTAATTTTTCATCAAAATGAAAATACAAAATCTAAAATTCTTCTACAGAATAGAAGATTCCTGAGTATATTCCCAGGAACTGCCATTTGCTTATAGAGTTCTATTTGAGAAATTGCTCCCTAGTTAAAGAAAAATAGCTAACGTTGACATTATTAACTGCTTGCCCTGTGCAAGCAGACATTGTTCCTAAAGTTCTGCATGAAATAACCTTGAATCTGCATATGAAGTATTGTTATATCCATTTTCTTGAGGGGGGTGCACTGGGGCACAGAGAGATTAAGTCACACAGCTAGTAACTGGTCGCACTGTGCTTGGAACCCAGGACATCTAGGTACAGGGCACTCCTTATTCTTAACTTTTATGCTATACTGCTCCTTTAAGAATCTTGAGAATGTTTTCTAATTTCGTAATTCATATACTTACTAAAATATTCTCATAAAGCAATAAACCATTCTAACTATATAGAAAGGCTAGAGTTTTTTTTAACATCTGTTCATTTATTTATTCAGCAGATATACGTTTCGTAATATGAGCAATAGTGATCTTGATACAGAAGAGGGTACAAGATACTGACTGCCCTCACAAAACTTTCCATCTACATAGAAAATTGCCTACAAAACAAAACAGAAAGAGATTATAATATACATGCAATTATTTAGTTTATTTATTTATTTATGGTTTATTATGAATCCCCCAGAGCATAAGCCTCGTGCAATGAGGTGCTGGGCCTATCTCACCCATCACTATTTTCTTCATGCCTAGGACATTTTTGGTGCGCTGTAAATATCTGTTGGAGTGAAGTAATGAATGATTAGCAACTTCACTGCTAGCTAGATGGCCAAGCACAATGATAGATGCTTTATGTGGTTTTTTTTTTCATTAAATTTTTCAAACAAATTTTGCAAATGGGAACTTAAAGATTCTATCAGCTGGAAATGGCAAAGCCAGGATTTGAACCCAAGTATTTATGATTTTTGCATTCAGTACCTCCTTTGACTTCAAAACTTTGCCTCTCACTGTGGGCCAGAGGAATACAGATAAAGTTCAACGGGAAATTTTCTTCCGAGCTTGTGCATGACAATGAACAAATCACATATAAAGAGAAACATTTCCAATGACTCCCACCATTTTTGTCTAAAGCAAGGACAAGAGGATATATTGCGAAGCCAGATGACTAGATATTTATCAGTCAGAAATGTCTCAAAAAATACAGCTTGATTAGTGAATTGCAGTATGTTCAGTAATTAATTAAGAGTTTGATTTGTAAAAACAAAGCATGATGGCTCCTACACACACCATGTGTCCCCTGAGCAAATGAAGATACAGCTTAATGCTGAGGCTCCCAGTTCAGCTAAGCAGTCACAGATGTGACTCAAATTAGAAGGATGAACTCTGAATAACAATAACACCATCCAAATTAGCAAGTGATATATAAAATTTCTCCCAGAAAAGATGGAGACTGAGTTTAGGTCCAGGTTTGTGAGCTTTATATTCTGCTGAAACTGATTTTTGGATTTGCTTGGGCCATGAGAACTCTTGCAGAAATGAGGAAAGTGTTCTAGTTGTTAAGCAGAACACACTTAAAGAGAGATTTGATAGGTTATATTGGAAAAACTGCCCATTCCCATTCTAGGTAAGTTTGTGCATGCGTGGGTGTGACGGAAGTGCAATGTCACACAGGCATAGTATTTGGAAATAGGGAGATAAACCCTCTGTTGAAAGCGATTGCCTTTGTAGAATGCAGGGTTCGAGAGAGTATAGTAGATATTGTTCTGCTTGGTTTTGTCTTAAGCTTTCTTATAAGCTTAAAACAAAACCATGTAACTTTTTAAAACATACAAGTATTTCACTTTGACAAAAAATAAAAATTTATTTTTTCAAAATGATCATCAGGGAAAAGGTTACAAAATAAAACTCAGACAAATCTGAATTAAGAAATCCAAAGATTATGTCTCTGCAACCAAAGATGAATTGTCCTTTGGAGAATGTATGCTATAAATACGACTAGAATTATAATGTATTTAAAGGATGAGGACAAGACATACTTTGTTACAAAGACATGTACAGCACACATTTTAGACGCTCAGCAAACAAATGTCTTGCATTGATGGTCATTTGTTTTTCATTGTAAAAACAAATTACTCCATTTTACCTTCTACTGTGATGGAACGCAGTAAAGGGAAAGAAAGAGTCTAACCTGACCCATCTCTGGCCCTAGTTACCTACTACTTGCGTTACTCAATCCCATTGCAATTAATGCTTTGTGTCTTCTATACTCTGATCCCTTGTCCTTATTCATGATTCTACGTGTCTGGCCTTGGCCATGCACTCATTCTTCACCCTCCAATCTCTCCCCATTCTGCCTCAACAACCCTCTAGTCTACCTCTGCAACTTGCTGTGATTTTGTTCGCTGCCTGTCTGCTTCCTTGACACTTTGCAGTTGAGGTCCATAAGACTATTTCGTAAAGAAAAGGAAGTTCATAGACTCCTGGAACTTGTAAATAACAATTATTCTTAATCATGCCTTTGAAATTTTCAGCTGTATGAAACGGTTTTAAAAATTGAAGACAAAAGTCCATCAGAGAGTTGTTATGCATTCTCTGAAGTTTAAAAAAAATCCACAGTCTCAGTTGTAGGGAAAAGAATGCTTATTTTGGTGTTTTCTTTAAGTTTCTGCTTAGAAAGGGAGACGTACACACAACTAAAAACACTAGTGTTGTCATTTACTTCATAGTCCCCAAATTTTTGAATCAGTCTTGTTGACTTAAGCCTAGAGTACCTGAGTTTAAGTGTATGACACATAATCAGATTGGTCATTGGGAATTATGTGCCTTTAGCTGATTTCAACACCAGGTTACCTGCAGAGGGCAATTTTTCTTTGCTTTATCACAAAGACCTCAACATTACTGATGCTTTGCTCTCTGGATCTCCTTTCGCCTTTGATGGGAGCTGACAGTCTCAGCAATCTCCAACAAATCTTTCTTGGGTTGATTTTTTAATTGACAAGCCTTGATATGATTGTACACGTTCTTAGTTCTAACTTATTTTTAATGATAGAAATGAACTGATAGCATATGTATGTGTTCTCCATTAGGCCAAGGAAATTAAGAGAGAATCTTATCCTCAGCCCTTAGTCATTTAAAAATTAGTTTCCTTATTTTCCTGCCCCAGATGAATTCTGCATTGTTTTAATGAATTCATTCACAGTGTGAGGGCACACGGCATTGAAGAGACCTCAAGCAGTTTCACATTACAGGCACTGACATAGCTTGCTAGAGATCTTCAAAGGCTTTTGTACTTTATTGCTTCATCATTTCTTGAGAAAATTATTTTTAGGCTGTCACACTCCCCCTTTCTTTTTTAAACAACAACCAAAAAAGAAAAAAGAAATGAATTAAGGGCAGAGAACATGATCTGAACTCTATCTGTTGTTTGAAAAATTAAATAATGTGTAACTGATATAGTTTGCTGAAAAATAGATTTGCCTCATTTGTAAAATGACAGAAATGTGTAAAATGAGGCAATTGAATTATCAATTATCAATGGTTTTCCAATTTCTTTTCAGCAGCAGACACATTTTTAAAACGCAAAATCTTATACAGAAGCCAGATAAATACAATGGAGGCTACTTTAACTGAAATATAAGTTGGGAACTCCCAGAAATCTGCCTCATCACCCTACCTTTTGGCAATCTCTGGATACCTCAATGAACCTCTTGGACTAGACTAGACACTGGACTAGATCATCTCTGACACACATTTCTAAGTCAAATACTCTAGGATCCTATTTAATTCAACTTAGCAAAACTGTAATCAAGTGCCTATAATATAACTGGAGATAAAAAAATAAATACAGTATAGCCCGTGTCTCAAGAAGCGCATACAATTCTATATTTTGAATACAGTGGCCCATTGTACACATATCCCATTGCTTATTAAACCCAAGAATAACCCAAGAGTTTCTCTCTCAGGAAATAACATGGATCCCAGTGCCTGGTGCTGGTTACTACTCAAATTAATTCATACTGATCAAATTTATTGAGTGAATGAGAGCATTTGAGTTAAATGAGTTGAGTGATTAAATAAAATAATGGATAATATAACAAGAGTGAATGAAAATACAGTCCTAGGGAAATATCATGTTCAATACAATAGGTTAAAATAAATGTTATCCTTGTGAACCATTAAATCAAGTATCTATATGGTAAAAAAAATAATGAATGCCCTTCCTTGTCAGTTTCCCCTAACAAGCAGTGATCATATACTTCAAAGGAAATCCTATCTTTTACTTAACTATGGAATAGTACTCCATGAGAGGAAATACCTGATTCCAACTGATGATTAGCATATGCCTTGAAAAATAGGGAAAAGGACTCTTGATGATTCTTAAATGTTAACTGTTTTTAATATCTTACTTGGGCCTTTTAAGGCCTCTCAACCTCAGCTAATATCCTGTAACAAGAAATTCTCTAATATTGACAAAGCAAATAAGCAAATGTCCTGCATATTTTAAGCTAAGAGCTTGAGTATTTCTTTACTCTTTCCTTCCCTTGTATTAGGTAGTTGCATTGCTTTCTTTCTACAGGAATAGTTTCACCAGGCAATCTGTCCCCGCACCTATGATGTGCACTGTGGACCATAGGCCAGCGTGAAGGTCACTACCCCAGGAGAGGCTGCCAGAAAGTATGTGAGAGCACTGAATGGTATGTTGGTACAGTTTTCAAAAAATCATATTTTTACATTCACCGGTTACTGCCATGTCCAGATAAACAATACCTCTCTGTCCATTTGCCAGGTACACAAATCATTTTTTGTTCTTTTAGGTTAAAAGGCCCATTCTAATAGAATTTTTTTCATTTGGTTCATTCACTTTAAAAAGTAAGAATGTAAGTGACTTAAATGAAACGGTATAGAAACTTACATTTAGAGAAATAAATTTTATAAATGGCTTTTTTTAACACAACTGAATATCCCTTGGGTTTATAATCGTTACTTGTTACAAAGAGCATTACAAGTTGGCCACCAGAGAGAGTGGATAATACACTGTCACAGCTCTAGTCAAACCAGGCTAGAACTAACTGAAATGTTAGTCATACTCAGACAGGCTACAATAAATCAATTTAGAACCCACTTAAAGGATAGAATTTTAAAACAAAAAGAAAACAGTTAACATAGGATGGTATGTCCATTTACTAGATGGAATATAGTCATCATTTAAAATGATCTTTATAAAAAACATTTAAAGAACATCTTTTTGCTAAAAGAGGATATTCTCACAAAGCCATTTTGATGTAGCTATGGTAAAACAGTAAATTTAAATTTTAAATAATTCATTTTTTAAATCTCCAAGTACTATCTAAAGCAGACACTAATAACCCTATTCATTCTTAGCATCTATCCTGATTAAAGGAGTTTTGGGGTTTCCACTTTAATTATTTGACTCGTGTAGGTACACAAATAACCTTTATATCCAGAATAAAATATGTATAACAATCTTCTAGAACTGGATTCTAAAAATATTACCATATCTGTCTTATAATAGAGTACTAACAGAGCTGTTTAAAATTTAATTGAGCATTTCCCCTAA
The DNA here is from genome assembly GCA_963574435.1 of Cheirogaleus major. NCBI lineage: Eukaryota > Metazoa > Chordata > Mammalia > Primates > Cheirogaleidae > Cheirogaleus > Cheirogaleus major. The sequence goes on from CAUYPO010059949.1 coordinate 25,569, forward strand.
CTGAGCCCAAGAAACATATCAAGGTCAGACTTACTATCTAGCGTATACTTCAAAAAGAAAAATGCAAAAAGAGAAAGCTTTAAAAATACAGAGTTATCTGTCCTCTGTATTTTCAAAGAGAGAGAACAATATTTGATTATTAGACAGACAAACTAATTTGTTAGCTGAAAGTAAAGTAATATGACCTTCATAACTTTATGAGAGAAATCAGATTAGTTAAGATGAAGACCATTTGAAATACTTACAGCAATGTAGATCAATCAAAATGGCTTGAGAATACCTCACACTATGTATAAAAATGAACTTAAAATGGATCAAAGATCAAAATGTAATCATAAGCCAAAAGTAAAAAATTTTGAGAAGAAAAGATAGGCATAAATCTTCATGAGCTTGGTTTCTTAGACATAACACTAGAAACAGAGGCAACAAAAGAAAAAAGATAAATTGGACTTTAATTTAAAATTAGAAACTTTTGTGCTTTAAAAGACACCATCAAGAAAGTGAAAAGATGACTCATAGAATGAGAGAAAATATTGACAAATCACATATCTTATAAGGAAGTAGTATCCAGAGACATAAACTACTCTTACAACTCAATAATAACAATAATAAAGCCCAAATAACCCAATTTAAAAAGGAACAAAGAATTTCAATGAACATTTCCCCAAAGATATATACAAATGGCCAATGAAAAAGTGCTCAACATCATTAGTCATCAGTGATATGCAAATCAAATCTCAATGAGATATCAAATCATACTCACTAGAATGGCTACAACCAGAAAGACAGACAATGACAAATGTTGGCAAGGATGTGGAGAAACTGGAACTCTCATACATTGCTGATAGGAATGTAAAATGATATAGCCATTTTCAAAAACAGTTTGGCAGTCTCTCAAAAAGTTAAAAATAGTTACCATATAACTCAACAATTTCACTCAGTACTTACTTGAGAGAAATGAAAACATGACCACACAGAAAGTTTTATATGAATGTTTATAATAGCATTATTTCTTGGTTTTTTTTTTTGCTTTTTTAGATGGTGTCTTGTCATATCACCAAGCTGATCTTGAACTCGTGAGCTCAAGGGATCCTCCCACCTCAGCCTCCTGAGTAGCTAGAACTATAGGCACACACTGCTCCTGGCTTGTAGCAGCAGTATTCATAATTTAAAAAGTGGAAACAACCCAAACATCCATCAGTTGATGAGTGGATAAACAAAATACGGTATATCCGTACAATGGAATATTTTTTAGCTGTAAAAAGGAATGAAGTACTGATACATGTTACAACAAGGATGAACCTTAAAGCCATCATACTAAATGAAATAGGCCAGACACAAAAGGCCACATGCCGTATAATGCTATTTATCTGAAAAATCAAGAATAGGCAAATCCATAGAGACAGAAAGCAGATTGGTGTTTTCTAAAGGCTAGGAAGGGAAGGGGAAATGAGGAATGACTACTAATGGGTTTGGTGTTTCTTTTTAGAGTAATGCAATTTGTCTGTAATTAGTGGTGGTGGTTGCATATCTTTGTGAATATACTAAAACCACTTAATTGTACACTAAAAAGGTGAATTTTATGGTATATAAATTATACCTCAATTGAAAATATGCTTAAAGACACTGATGACCCTTTCTTAAATGAACAAAACTGTCAAATAACTAACTTTTGGTTAAATATGATTTGTCAGCCAAATGTTGCTTACATCTAACTCTAATGTTCATACTATTTCTGATCTCAATCCTATTTTTCAAACCATTAGCATCCTACTCATCAGTGGTAAGAGGTGGTAAGAGGTTATGATAGGAAAAGGTTCAGGTTGGGGAAAGAATGACTGTTTCTTCTTCTTGCTAATTTAATGACAATAATCTAGAATTTTGATGACTTAATTTTTTATCATGTCGAAAGAGCTGTGTCAAAATAGCTCTTTCTATATGATAATAAATGTCAAGAAGTGAGACTTCTTTTGCTAGATATGGTCACTTTTGCTATTCTCACCATGAACAACTGTGGACAAAATCCATGAAACAACTGTTCACATGTTGGACAGCAGGCAGGCCAGAACAATGATCCTCAAAATAAGGGAAACAAACAAGATGAGCCCAGTGATTGCCTTGGCTTTCTGCCTAGAGATATTTTCTGGACAAAGACTCAGAGAGGGCAAACTCAAACAGAGCATGGTGGTCTTGCTGAGCTGAGAAGGCAGACACTGGAGTTTGGGAAGGCTGAGGCAACTGATGTTTGTGAAGAAGAAAATCAGACATTAGAAAAGAGTATGCAGAGAAATAATTCCAGAAATCTTTAGGAGTTCTCTTTCAGGCTATTGCTGAATGTAAGTCATGGACATTTAGGATGAAACTCCATGAGACTGGGAGAAAAAAATCAGGGCCTATAAACTAAACAATTCTCAGAGTTCAAACAAGGTTGGAGCCCAGGACTTTTGGAGACTTCAGAAGGCTCCTAACTTAGTAGTAGGAGTATTCTAGCCCTAGAGAATAGGCAACTCTAAAAATGTGGAGAAAGATTAAACCTTGAAAGAATCAAGCTGATAAGTAAAAAACTTAACTGCCTGGCAGAGCAAAGTCCAACACTCTTTAATGGAAGAAACAAAATCCCAAAACTCAACAATGCAAAATTCAAGATATCTATCACTCAACAAAAAACTACTAGCCATATGAAAAAACAGAAAAATGTGATCCATAACCAGGAAAATATCAGTCTATAGAAACATTTCCAGAACTGGCCAACATGATTAAATTACCCGACAAGGACATTGTAATAGTTATTATATGTTAAAATATTTAAAGAAAAACATAAATATAGAAATGAATGATATTAAAAGAGTCAAATAAAACTTCTAGAGGTAAAAAACACAGTATTTGAAATAAAAAGTTTGCTAGAGATGCTTAATAGCAGATTAGACACTATAGAATAAAAAAATCAGTAAACTTGAAGACATATCTACAGAAATTATTCAAAATGAAACACAAAAAGAAAAAGGCTGAAAAAAATGACCAGAGCCTCAATTACTTGTGGGATGTGATCTAACATATATGCAATTGGAATCTCAGAGGGCACATGTGTACATGTGTCTGGGAGTGGTGGGCAGAAAAATATTTGTAGAAAGCATAGTTGAAAAATTTTGCATTTTAGCGAACAATATAAACTTACAGATCTGGAAATTTTAAAAGCCTCAAGCATTATAAATACACAAGAAAGTATACCAAGACTCATCAAAATCAAATTGCTAAAATCCAGAAATAAGGAGAAAATCTTTTAAACAGCTAATAAGACACTCTACTTATGTCTCCTGTCCTAAAGGGATTCTGAATAAATGAACAAAGATAAGATTGACCAGCAAAAATCTTCTTCTAAAAATGAAGGCAAAATAAAAACATTTTTCAGAAAAGCAAAACTTGAGATAATTTGTCATCACAGACCTGTTCTACAAGAAATATTAAAGATAGTACTTTAAGTGGAAGGAAAATAATATTGCATGGAAACGTATCTATAACAAATGAATGAAGAGCGCTATAAGTAATAAACATGTGGATAAATGTTAAAAAATGTTTTCTAAGCTTCTGCACAGCCAAAGAAACTGTCAAGAGAACAAACAGACAACCCACAGAATGGGAGAAAATTTTCGGAAGCTACACATCCGATAAGGGGCTGATAACTAGAATCTATTTAGAACTCAGGAAAATCAGCAAGGAAAAATCAAACAACCCAACCCTGTCAAAAAGTGGGCAAAGGACATGAACAGAAATTTTTCAAAAGAAGACAGAATAATGGCCAACAAACATATGAAAAAATGCTCAACATCTCTAATCATCAGGGAAATGCAAATCAAAACTAATCACTTCTTGAAGGTCCCACTTCTCAATACTGTTACATGGCAATTAAATTTCAACATGTGTTATGGAGGGGACATTTGAATCATAGTGGTCTTTCTGTAGGGTTTTTCCTTAAAAAGGCCATACATAATTGCAAATATACTTTCATATATTATTTTAACTACATGGGATCTTCTTGCACATTTTTAGAATTGAGAGATTGGAGCTTAAAACTAAAGTCATGTCTGTCTGTCAATCTCTCTCTCTATCATCTTTTCTAAAAGAATGAGAACCAGTAGAATGTGTTCCATGTTTATTTTTAGCTACAGTGTGTGGTTGGATATGTTCACCAATTAGTTAATTTTGATTTTTATAGTCTAGGGTTTTTATTTTATTTTTTTATTTCATAATATTACTGGTGTACGAATGCTTTGATCACATAAATTGCATTTGCACTGCCTGTGTCAAAGTTGCAAGCATACCCATCCCCCAGGCAGTGTTCACCACACCCATTAGGTGTGAATTTACCCCTCCCTTTCTGCCCCCTACCTCCTGCCCAATCCCCATGAATGTTAATTCCATATGTGCATATAAGTGTTGATTGATTAGTACCAATTTAATGCTGAGTACATGTGGTGTTTGTTTTTCCATTCTTGTGATACTTAGAAGAACAGGTTCCAGCTCCATCCAGGATAACACAAGAGGTATTAGTTCACCATTTTTTTTATGGATGAGTAGTACTCCATGGTATACATATACCACATTTTATTAATCCACTCATGTATTGATGGATACTGGGTTGTTTCCACATCTTTGCAGTTGTGAATTGTGTTGCTATAAATATTCAAGACTCAATACCTTTCATAATAGCAACAAATAAAATAAAATAACCAGGAATATATTTAGCCAAGGAGGGGAAAGACCTCTACAGGGAGAACTATGAAATACTGAGGAAGGAAATAGCAGAGGATGTAAACAGATGGAAAACCATACCATGCTCATAGGTCAGCAGAATCAACATTGTTAAAATATCTGTACTACCCCAAAGTGATCTACAGATTCAAAACAATCCCTGTTAAAATACCAACATCATTTTTCACAGATCTAGAAAAAAATAATTCTATGCTTCATATGGAACCAGAGAAGACCCTGTATAGCCAAAGTCACCTTAAGCAAAAAGAATGAATTGGGAGGCATCAATTTACCAGATTTCAAGCTATACTACAAGGCCATAGTAACCAAAACAGTGTAGTACTGGCATAAGAACAGAGACTTAGACCAATGGATTAGAACAGAAAACCCAGATATAAAACCATCCTCATATTGCCATCTGATCTTTGACAAAGCAAACAAATATACACAGGAAAAAAGAATCCACATTCAATAAATGGTGCTGGGCTAGCCACATGTAGAAAACTGAAAGAAGATCTACACTTCTCACCACTCACAAAAATCAACTCATGATAACAGACTTAAACCTAAGGCATGAAACCATAAGAATTCTAGAAGAAAATGTTGGAAAAACTCTTATAGACATCAGCCTAGGCAAAGAAT
>CAUYPO010059951.1:0-12131 GCA_963574435.1 Cheirogaleus major
GAATCTCTGGTGAACACCATTACCCTTTGAGCACCATATTGATAATTGGTCAGTACCAATTTCATAGCGAGTACATGTGGAGCCCGTTTTTCTGATCTTGTGTCACCTCACTTTGGATAATGGGCTTAAGCTCAATCCAGGATAATATAAGCGGTGCTAACTCGCTGTTGTTTCTTAGAATTGAGTAATATTCCATTGTAAACATATATCAAATTTTAATAATCCAGTCATGAATTGACTGGCACTTGGGTTGTTTCCATGTCGTTGTAATAGTGAATTGTACTGCCATAAACATTCAGGTGCAGATGTCTTTATAATAGAATGTCTTATGCTCTTTTGGGTAGATGCCTAATAATGCTATTGCTGGGTTGAATGGTATTTCTATTTTTAGCTGTTTGAGGTATCTCCAAATTCTTTTCCACAAAAGTTGCACTAATTTGCAGTCCCACCAGCAGTGTAAGAGTGTTCCTGTCTCTCCACATCCTCACCAGGATTTGTTGTTTTGGGACTTATTGTTTGTGGGTTTTCTTCAGGAATTCTGTCATGCACAACCTCTGTCTTTTTGTCAGATAATTTAATTCAAATCTAGGGTTATGCATAACTATATTTGCAAATGCTTATCATACAGAGATAAAAATAAGAGGATTCTAATACAGAATAAACAAAATACAAAAACAACACTTAGGGCATCAGGAACGATGTCATAGAACAGGTAGGATTAAGTGAGTTTTAGAGGAACAGTCGATTTCTATGATAATGCCTTTTAACTGGAAATACAAGTCATATAATGTTTCCAATATTTTAGTCATAATCACAAAGTAATAATTTATATAATCTTTGGATGTGTTTTTGTGTCTTTTGCATTATGTGTGATATAGCCATAAATCTTAGTCTTTCTCTGTGTACATGTTTTCAATTTTATGTTCAATTTTTCACGTGAAATGTCTGTCATTTGTTGACAAAGTCAGACTCATTGCATGGGATAGACAAATGCATGTTCAAAATCATTTGCTAAAATGTCAAACTGAAAAAACTAGTAAAAGTTAATCTGAACAGGATCCTAAGATTCAGTTTTATTACACATGCCAGTTTTCATTTAGTAACTTTTTAAGTTAAGGTTAATATATTTTACATCAAAGTACTGTAAACATTTATTTTAAATAATATTTTAAGTTGATTGCTTTTATTATGCTTTCTTTTCTTATCATTTTATATATTTTAATTTTTCAATCTGACAAATTAGAAAAATACCTAAGGAAACAGGAGTTTAAAATTGTTTCCTTTAAAAAATTTCCCATAAAGGGTCTAGCATTGTAATGTAATTTGCTCAAAGGAGTAAAGTTTACCAAAACAAGTAAATTATCTGACTATATTTGGCATTGGGTAAGTTTTTTTGAGTACTATACACATTAGTATTTCCATATTTTATGTCTACTTTAAAAATTAGAAAATCTAAAAGAAAAACAAACAAAATAAATAAAGATTAAAGCCAAATATCTTTGGATAAATTATATGAATTTAATCCTGAGAATAAAATATACAATATTCATAAAAGTATTTTTTATTGGAAAATTAACATAAATATGAAGACTAGCTATTTCTTCAACTTCTTAAGACCAAATGAGGTCAAAATGTGTAAGGTAAAATTAGGTGTCTAAGGATAAAAAGATGAGTAAACACTGTAATAGATCATAGAGAAGGTGTGAAAAGAATATATGTATTTAATAAGTTTTTGTTTCATGGCTTAGAATTATAGACTATAAATAATAAGCATATAATTAATGAAAATAATAACTTTCCTTATGGATTGTAGATGTCCAGGCATACTGGTTGAAATGCCACCGATTATATATATAAAAAAATGTTAAAAATCTGTGAGCTGCCTAATACCAATGTAGAAAGAAGAAAAGAGAGTTTATGTTGTGATGCTTCAATTTAAACATTCTCTGTATCATAAAATGTAAATATCTTGGAAGAGATATCCAAATAATATATAAAAAAGATAAACCCTCTGAAGAGTTTATCTTCTGGGTCATTCGGGAGCTCTAGAACAAAAGACTGTGAGGGTCCTGTGGATTAGAGACTAGAGTAAGGAACTTCCATCACAGAAGCTCCAGCCCAAATGTATACAACGAATATTTGATGGAGGATATGGAAGACAAATGATCAACAGGCCAAACAAACCACACTGTGCTCCTGCTCTGCTCTGTTCCTTCAAACACTGACTTTGACGATACTAGAATTTAGAATCATAGATGTATGCATTCAACTCTAGGATAGGAAAAGTGTTAGCCGCAAGAGCAAGCTAGCCATTGCCATGGCCTTCCCAGTTTTAATCTTAGATTTTAATTCAAATCTCAGACTTATAAAAATTTAAGAGACAATCACCAGAAAGGTATTTCATCTAAAACAGTGTCATCCACTATGGTAGCCATATGCCATATGTGTCCACTTGTATTTAATCATAATTAAATAAAATGCAAACTTTATTTTTTCAGTGCACTAGACACATCTCAAGTATTCAACAGCTATGTGTGGCTAGTGGCTACCATATTAGACAGAACAGGTATAGAACATCTCCCATCACTGGAAAAAGTTCTATGGAACACCACAGACGTAAAATTTTAAAGCACTGTTGCTCTTTTAGTTTATCTTTATGGTCTCCTTTCAATAATGAGGAATTAGGGCTTCATTTTTCAAGGCTATGAAAGAAGAACAAACACATTAGCAGTTGCATATGCTTCTCAACAAAAGAATTACAGAAAACCCACATATAGAATGTTGATTGGATGGCATTGGTTCAGAACTTGAATGCAGTGGTTCATTATCTAGAAAAGAAGGCAATGTATGAGTGGTTAGAGTCAGGGTGAATGGAGAGAATGGTAAAGTACTACAAACCTTATATCAAGAGGAGGTATCAGATATAGTGGTCATTTCTCAGAAAGATATATCACTCCTTGACCACGACCGATTTGTAGTTTGACAATTTCTTATACAGAATAAAGTAACCTGAATCACTAAGGGACTTTGCCACTCAATGATTATGTGGCCTTGGGCAAGTCATTGAATCCTTCCTGTACTCAGACCACTTATAAACAAGACAAAGATAATGGTTTATCTACACAGCTCCTATCCACTAAGAATTGAAATCCTAATTGTAAAATGCTCTGCTATTTAAATAGAAATATAATTTATAAAATATAATTTACTAAACCATTAAAGGAATATAACACTTTTGTGTTCAAAGACTGTGTTTTATCCACTAGACCTAAGTTCTAACAAAAATGCTACAAATATAAAAATAAAGATTATAGAGATAAACTGCTTGGTATTGAATTCTTGCTTTGCAACTTACTTTCTACATTAATATGGACATGTTACATGGTCTATTTGTTCTTCACTTTTATATTCAAAATGAAGAAAATATTTATCTCAGAGCAATGAGGACTAGGTAGTCAAGAGTGCATGACTTATAGTGAATATTCAGTATATGTTAATATATACTATCATTATTGATTTTTCTATGTGGATATAAAAGAGATTGTTATTTAAAATGTTACTTCATATTTTTTTCCTAATAAGCAAAAGAAAAAGGCCCCTTCTCCTGAATAATTTTGGTAAGTTTTCCTCATCAAAATATATATTTTATTAATCATAATAATGGATATAATATATATCCTGGAAGGCTAATTTGTTTAGTTGATTTCCTTTGTTAAGTCAAAACAACAATTTCAGTAATAAATCAAATCTCTTGATGTTGACATATAAATAGATAGGCAACTTAAATTTTAACTGTAAAACAACCCTATCATTTTAGTCATCCTTTAATAATGTTTTTCCTTCACTTATAAGAAATTATTAATAGAAAGAGAAAATGTTTGTTAAGCATTTTCTCCCTATTTAATCATATAATTTTAAAAGCATTAAGATTTAACTATTCATTCTATAATATGCAATTTTGCATGAAACAAGTATATTCAAACTCTAGTATATGATTTAATATATTAATGAAATGTATTTCATTTTTCCTGACAGTTCCTCAATATTGAAAACTTCCCAGATAGTTGCAAAGCTAAATTATCATAGGGAGTTAAATAAGTGGTGATTTATTGACAGTCAATGTTTTACTTAAACCAATAATGTTATCACATGAGAAAACTCAAAACAGTATGAGATAATTATAAAAGAGCAAGAAATGGCTTAATCAGTTATTAGATGGAAATGTTTATGTGATTGAAAAATGATATTAGTATTAATAATAATATACAATTTACAAGTCAGGTTCTATAACTCTTTTAGTTACATACGCAAAATAGGTTCACTGTGCACAGGTATATCAGTTTCAGGGGAGGGCTCCAAACACCTCCCAATACTATACACCAGTGTCAATCCACTTGAAGGAAGCCAGAAAGACAGAATATTCACACAAGTTAAGGAAGGAACTTGATTACTAACACACAGGCAGCAAAGGACAATAGAAGCCTAGGGTAGGATTCATTGTGAGCCGATCCCCCAAGGCTCAGAAAAGGTGCACAAGGTGGATGGAGTTTTGTCTGTTCACGTTCCATTTTAAACTACACCTGAGGGGCCTGGGAAGGCACTCTACTCTGAGTTTTACACTCCAAGGGCAATGAGGCTAAAGTGTTATAGGACATCCTATTCTAGAAGGGATAGGAACAGAGCCTGGGTCCAGAGCAGGGGGCGGGGGTAGAGACACAGAAAGCCTCATGTATAGCAAACTGCTGTTTATTTTGAGCATCTGGGTGCAGATGGGTGAAGGCTGAAAAAGGCCTCCAAGAGAGAAAAGGGGAGAGCCTTGGATTTTATAGAGTGTTTTTCTGGGAGGAGTAAATACTTTTCAACTTTTCAAATAACCTGGAGGGACAAGGAAAGTAAGCTCCTCTCTTGCATTCCATTCTTTTGTCTCCCTAGAGAACAACCCAGAGGGATAAGCTTAGTCCCTATCAAGAGGGAAAAGGAAAGTAAGTTCCCCTTTTCCATGCCATTCCCTTATGTCCTTAGGCGTCTGGCAAAGGCTATGTGCTCAATACATCCCTAGGAAAGGGAGAGAGGTAGGTTTGGATGGAAGTTTGGGGAGGGTGAATTCTTTAAGCCTAACACTGGGCTATTCTGGGAAGTTTCTCCTTGTCTCAGGATGTTGCATTTTCATCATATTCTCAGCACATTCTACAGTTATTCTTGAAAACTATTTAATACAAGTGTGAAGCTGGAGCAAGGGACAGCAATAGAGGGGGGTGAATATGGATCAGCCAAGGCCACCTGGAGACTGTTCTGCAACATAGCCTTTTTTTTTTTTTTGATGATTCTTGCATTATCACCAGGAACCAATATAGGCAAAACCAGCCTATTATTCTCCCAAGATCACCTATATGAAAGGTTCAAAGTAAACATCCATAGCATGCATATTACCCAGACACTTAAACAGATACCTAGTAAATACAATGTGAAGAGAAACCAATGAGTGGTGAAATCAATTACTATTCCTACTACTCTTGCACCTTAATCTCAAACATGATAACTCCATGTTGTGATGTCTTCCTACTAGACAAATACAGCATGTGATAAATGTAATAAAGTGATTAATCATAGAATGTGCCTGAATTTTGCCAATATCACAACTCTATTATTCAAGAGATAATATTAAAAGAATTGAGCCATTTTAAGTGTATGATTACAGTTGAAATCATTTACAGAAGTTTTATTATTCCCTATACTTTTCTGTCACAAAGAGGAGTTTGATTCTCAAAGGTTCATATTACCTAGTAGTTTTTATTCTTAATAGGTTTACACTTTTTATATTCTAAAACATTATAAATTGAGGTCTATTTTTATAGATTGTGAGCTCATTTTTGTTTTAGTTTATTTTTAGGCAAAGGTTTGTACCACTAAAGAGCAAAGGCAGAATTTCCAACTAAGTATAAAGCTTTATTTATTTTTTTCATATAATTTCTGGACAGAATCATTTTCTAGAGTCACGATTTCTATAGTTGAACTGTTAGGTTTATTGCTTTCTGTAATAAAGGAGAACACAGTAATAAAGAAGTATGGGGTGTCTAAATAAGGATATTAGAAAAAATATACAGTAGGATTTGTGTGTTTGGTAGGTGATTTGGGGGAGAATTCAAGTAAATGCTGGTTTGCTTTTGATTATATGCTGTCAGGAAGGAGGGTAATTCTATAATAGTATCTTAAAACTATAAGGAGAGAAGAATAGATGGAATTTAAAGTTTAGTTGAAAAAGAGGCAGCAGTCTCTTATATTAGTATATTCTTGTGTTGTGCACAGTGGCTTTGTTTTTGGTTTTGTTTTGGCTATAATCAGACAAGACTATAAAGTATTCTGGTATTTCTTTGTTTACCTTTATTTTGGTCACTTCATCACCTCATCTGATCAACAGGAGAACAGTGCGGCTTAACTGTGAATGCCAGCTCCTAACCATTCAGAGCCGAATTGTTCATGTCAGATGAGTTCCTGGTTTAAGAGACTGTTTTTGTCTTTCTGAACTCCTTCCACTCTCCTTTCTCTCTCCCTTGTCTCCTACCCCACTCCACCTTTAGGTCAAGGGCAGAGGAAGTTAAGAGCCATGACATTAATCAATGATATCCAGATTTTCACTCTGGTTCAAAATATTCCTGATCAGGAGTTTAAAGCCCAGACAATAAAAACATGGCCTAAAATTAAATTGAGTCTTTCTTAGAAAGTAAAGTTTCTTTTTTGTATGCTTGATTTTTGTTGTGTCTTATTTTACTTTTAAGCCTAGTCATGGATTGTATTATTTGTTCTGTAGTATATGTATGCTAGTAACTCTTTGCTATTGCAAAAATCAGCCCTTCTCTCTGGCTAAAATTATTTATTTTTGCCTTACCAAATTTTTTAGTAATGATATAAAATAAGTGTTCATGTAGAAAAATAACTATTTTTAATTTTCTATCAAGTTTTCACTTGTGTCTGGAGAACATATATGGCATTTACTTTGGTTACACCTGATAATTAACAAAAGTTAATTATATTATTATAATAATTTGAGAAAAAATAAAAGAAAATCGATGTAGTTACTATTTATTAAAACCACCATTGTAGTTTATGCAGATGAAAATTTTGATATGAAATATACATGGTTTTATTTATTACACTGATAAGCTAATTGTATTATATTTTAAAGCTATATCTAAGAGTTTGTAATTGTTGCAATTTATATCCTTATGTATCTGGAACTGCCTATACATACATATAAAGTTATAGTAATAAATCCTTCATGGCAAATTTTTATATGAAAAATATACTAAAGGAATAATATTAGCATTGGGGTCTTCTGTCTGTAAAATTACTAAATTGTTTAATGCTCAGATTTGTAGAGCTTTCTTTTGTCACCAAATTATTCTTTTAACTTTCATTGCTTTTCAATGTACTTTGACAACATTTAAAAGAATATCTCTTGCATTAAAAAGGTTAATGTTCTCATAACTATTGTTTTTATTATTTTTTATTTTTATTATTTTATCTATATTTCTGTCTTTACATAGTTATGACTTACATTTTATTTTTTCTAATAGCTGTATTTGTTTTGTCTTTCTCAAATTATGAACAATAAAACTCTTAAGATCTTTTATGCCTGAACAATCTTTGAGTTTTCTAAAATGGTCATTAGATAACATAGAGATTTTTTTCATCACCATATTAAAAAGAAGAACAATAGAAATAATTATGTTTATCTAAAAATTCTCTAAATCATAATTAAGTGCAAAACTGTAATGAAAATGTTTGCTTACCAAACTTGGCATAAAGAACACCTGAAAAAAATCAAAAGAAGAGTGAATTTATCTTTCTAGATTAATAATTAACATAATGAAATATGCTAATATATTTGGATGATTTGCATACTTTTCATGCATACTCAAACTCATGTCTCAGTTCAAGGACTATTACATTATCTGTCTACTTAAAGATTATTTTTGAAGCATTCTAAAGTAGGACACAGCATAGAAGCAAAGGCCAAATAAAGGATATGCCCCCTAGGTCTTTAAAAAAAAACTTTCATATAAATAAATTTACCCTAGTAGATCTTTTCAGTTATATAAATTGTCCAGGTAAAAGAATGATAAAATATTATCCTATGAAAGTCTTATAAGCTCTAAATATCTCTAATTAAGTTGAGAGAGAGATCTTCAAATGAATTATGGGTGTGACTATTTGCATAGATGCTGAGTGGACTTTAAAATAAACACCAACATGTTTTAAAGGATACTATTATTAATGCCTTTGGTTTGTTTTAAAAGAGACTCTGACTCAATGAGATATAAAATAGCCCTAGAGACCTTCTCAAATATCTTTGGCAACAAATAGGCAGAAGAAGCAGCTCAGCTACTAAGGAAAGTATATTCCCTAACTCCCTTTTCAAATCTAGTCAGGAAGTATAATGGGAAAAAAGGATTTCATGTGGAGCCAAGAATTATGAAGAATAATGTACTGAATACATAGACTCAGGAGACAGAATGAAGGCCCACTTAAAAATTATATTCTAGCTGAAGAATAGAATGACATTGCAACATTGGTACCCCTAGCTGGATTTCAAAAATGTCATGAACCAGGAACTGTCTATATGGCTCCCATTATCTACCTTTCTTAATGTGATAATGTATCATAGTCATTTTGTCTTTTTCTTCCACTATAGGGTGTGTTGTGTGTATGTGTTTGAGACGGATGATTTGTTTTTGTTTTAGCTCTTAGTTTTCTGGATCAAGAGATACCAGATCCAGAAATGATTTAGATCCAGACTTGATTTTAGCCACAGCCTTTATTTTAAGCTTGATGTGATTGGATATGATCTTGGGGGGATGTTTTAAAAAGAAGTGAGCATGTTTTGTGTATAAGAAAAAGGTAAATATTTGAGATCAACGGACTATATTGAATTGTAATATGTGCTCATAATTTTCTCTTCCTCCTTGTCCTTACCATGCTTCTCTAACCCCACTGACTTTGTGCTGGGACATGTGATCTGCTTAGGTCAATAGAATGTAAGCATCAATGACAGACAGTGTGAGAGTTCCAAGCAGAAGCTTTAGGAGACATTGCATATTTGTACTACTCTATTTGCTACTTTACAATGGCTATCAATAAGTTTTTAATATATATATATATATATATTTGTTTATGTTATCCTAAATGTAAACATAAAGTTTTGGGAATAAGGACAGGTTATCATGATTTACAGCAATAACTGAAAACAGTTCACAAACATCTCAATTCTTCTCCCTTCTAAGGAGATATATGAGAGCCAGATGGCTAGATCAGCATGAGTAGTATGGGTTTCTTGCACCACGGGAATGAAACTGTAGAATTATGAATCTGGCTATTTACATAGTAATGGGACAGCAGTCCTCTCTCCTCTTGTGACAGAAAAAGAAAAACCTTTGCTCCCTGATCATTTACCTTCTTTTGTAATATAAACAACTGACTTCATGGCTTTGGGACACAATTTGAAATGTAAACTTACACTTTCAGGGAAGAAACTTCTTCAGTATCTATCAGTCATTCTTTAAGTTCCAAGTCTTATCTTTTAATCCAAGAGTCACTCTTTTGCTATGAAAGGACTAACTGAGCAGGATCATGATTTATTTTTTTTTCATTTCTACAATTATTCCTGTATCCTGGGTTTGGGAATAGAGCAAACATGTAAAGCTGAACAAAGCCCAGTTGATCCTGTCGAGCCCAGAGAATATGAAGTTTTCCACAAACTTGACCAAGAAAGAACAAGCTGTTGTTTTAAAGCCTTGAGATATTGAGGCTGCTTTATCTGCACCATAAAGTAATTGAAGCCGATAATGTACATTTTCAAACTCTTCCCTCACTCTTAAAAGCTTTAAATTGTGGTTGAGTTTTGTCAAAGTAAACCAAAGCTAGCCAGTAAAGTGGTAAAAACAGATTTTATTTGGCACTATTAGAACAGAGGAAAAGAGACCTCAGTATAGAAGTAGGCTCAATTCTGAATATAACAACAACAAAAAACTGAAAATTTATAGTCCCGAAACAGTGTCTGGGGGTCAGTGAATGGAAAGTTACTAAGACAGTAGGGTAATTCTTTGCTAACCTCACCTAACAGGATTATTGATGAAGGCAGACCAAGCTCATAGGATATTACCTAGGAAATGATAGGGCATCAGGAATTTGGCCAGATATTGAGGGTGATCAGATATTCAGGGTGGGGAATTCTGGCTAACCCAACTAAACAAGATTCTTGCTAAAATTGTGCTCATATTGTGTAACTGTGCAATCTTTTTGAATATAGAAGTCTAAATTTCAAGGCTTATTTGGGAAGAGGATGCAAAGGAGTCTGACTAAAGTTTGCTAAGGAGAGTCTATTTGTTAGTTGCTGATCTATTTCCATAAGTATAGAATAGCCTTTTTCCTCTAGTACTGCTTAAGAATAATCTATTGCCTGGAGCAGAATGCATCAAAAGTTATATCAAAATATTTAGTTGGGCTGAGTAAAATAACATTTGACTATGAGTCCAAATTTATTCTGTAACCAAGTCTTAGATAAAATGTACATAAAAGACAAAGAGTTTGCATTTTTACTTAATAAAAAAAGTCTTTTTTAATTTTTAAATATTTTAATACACTTTCCTAAGAGCTTAAAACAAAGCCTGCTGTGTAGGAAGTAAAAAATAACTGACACGAAACTGAGAAAAGGGACTTCTCTGCATTTTTTATGCTTGACAGTCTCCTCCCATATGACATATCCATTTCATTTCTCATACAGAAATGATCTGTTGTCTCTTGAGAGAATATTTCCTGTGAAGGTTCAGGCAGGAAGAGGACAGCTTGAAGTCTGCTGCTCGTCTTTGAGTATGAGTGGGTGGATGATGGAAATTCTTAATTTAAGCAAAAGAAAAAAGAATATGATTTAGAAAAGATTGTTCTGAGGGAATATGAAATACAGGAGAGGGAATTTCTGTAAATCCCTATCCATCTATCTATAAAGAGAATTGCTACGATGTAAAAGAAACAAAAAAACAAAAATTAAAAAAAATCCTTATGCTTTTGGAATCATAAATTATGAGTTCAGATTATAACTTACTAATATTGTGTTAAGAACAATTTATGTACCTGTTCTAAATATAATTTAATATCTATAAAAATGAAGATAATTACTATTTTTAGGCTTTTCTTGCGCCCTCAACCGATCTATGTCTGCTGTTTGTTTTTTGCACTTTTATCTAAAATCTTTCCTTCTTGTAGAGACACTCTGGCTGGAGGTGTTTCTCATCCCCTTTTCTTATATGAAACTACCCATTTGAAAATATCTTGCAAAAGAGACACAATAAATATTAATTTACATTTACATTTTCCCTAATTATCTGCCTTAATATTTTCTAATATAGCACCAAAATTGTGCCATATTACCTAAAGTCACATACTTTTATATCCATTGTATAAATAATATGTAATATTGACAATATATAATGAAGAGGACAGATTTGTATGCTGAACTTTAGCATTCTCTTTGAGTAATTTTTAGCAATTTACTCAAATTCCCCAAGCTTTAGTTTTCTAAACAGTTTGATACTGAAAAGCCATTAAACACTGATAAAATAATACATTATGATATGGATATAGATAAAGTAGGAAAATAACCAGTTAAAAAATTAAAGATGGGCCGGGTGCCATGGCTCACGCCTGTAATCCTAGCACTCTGGGAGGCCGAGGCAGGAGGATCGCTCAAGGTAGGGAGTTTGAAACCAGCCTGAGCAAGAGCCAGATCCTGTCTCTACTAAAAAATAGAAAGAAATTAATTGGCCAAATAAAAATATATACAAAAAATTAGCCAGATATGGTGGTGCATGTCTGTAGTCCCAGCAACTCGGGAGGCTGAGGCAGTAGGATTGCTTGAGCCCAGGAGTTGGAGGTTGCTGTGAGGTAGGCTGACGCCATGGCACTCTAGCCTGGGCAACAGTGAGACTCTGACTCAAAAAAAAAAAAAATAGTTAAAGATAGCAAAATTTTAACACACAGAGAAGAAAATTAGATCTATCTAATGGAATTTAGTGAAGGTGAGGTGGAGAAATAAAGCAAAGAATACTATTTATCAAAAATATTAATATAATGTAAAT
>CAUYPO010059952.1:0-30682 GCA_963574435.1 Cheirogaleus major
AAAATAGAAAGAAATTAATTGGCCAACTAAAATATAGAAAAAATTTGCCGGGCATGGTGGCGCATGCCTACAGTCCCAGCTACTTGGGAGGCTGAGGCAGGAGGATCGCCTGAGCCCAGGAGTTTGAGGTTGCTGTGAGCGCGGCTGACGCCACGGCACTCACTCTAGCCCGGGCAACAGATTTAGACTCTGTCTAAAAAAAAAAAAAAAAAAAAAAAGAGGTAATCAGGCCATGAGGGCTGAGCCTTCTTGAAGGAATTAGTGCTGTTATTGCAGGAGTGGATTAGTTATCGCGATAAAATGGATGAGTTTGGCCGATTTCTTCTATCTGGGGTGCTCACTTGCCCTTCCGCCACAGGAAAAGCAGCAGGAAGGCCCTCACCAGATGAGACCCCTTGATCTTGGACCTCCCAGCCTCTAGAACTATGAGCCGAATAAACTTCTATTGTTTATAAGTTACCCAGTCTATGGCATTGTTATAGTAGCAGAAAACGAATTAAGACAATGAATGACGAGGTTTGACGTACAGCTGATGATTAGATATTGATGAAAAACTATGGTGAATGCTTAAGCAGAGGTACAAGGGCAAAGAGTGATCGGGAAGCAAAGACTCTCCCCTCTGCCTCCCCTGCTCATTCCCCACAGGCTCCTCCACCTGTCTTTGTGCTTCAGCGTCCCTGTCATCCCCACACTGCCTGACTCACAGCCAATGAATGGCCTCCTCCTCCCCAGAGACACGAACACCAAGTATGGCCTCAATGCTCTGTCATCTCCTACCCCTCCACCACCATGTCTGTATCCACTCTCCAAATCCCCTCTCTAAATTCAGTTCAATTCGTGTGAACAAACCTTCACCGAGCCCCCAGTGTGTGCAAAGCAATGTGGAGAGAGAGATGAAAAGGCCATGGTCCTCACTCATAGAGCCCATATTCTAGTGGGGAGACCACCACGATGGCCAGTTCATACGTGGTCATGATGGCAGCAATGGAAATACATCCATGGTACCGCGGCATGGCGAGGGCTGATTAACCTCTGTTAGGGCTTAGGAGGTTGGGGGTGAGGTGAGCAAGAGAAGGCTTCTTGGAAGGAGGGACCCAGGAGCTGAGCTTTGCAGAATGAAAAGGAACTTGCCCGGCAGAAGCAGGGAGAGGATATCCTTCGTATACTCCATCTCTTCGTTCTCAGAGCTCCTGTGCCCTTTTTATTCTTCTAGGAGAATATTCCTTAAGCTGTCTGAAGTAAAGGGCAGGTTTCTCTTCTTTTTCTTATTTCCAAATCATTGAAGACTGATACTTTGCAAAACGTAATAAGCCACTAGAAAATATTAAAATAGCAAAGCATACAAAATACAGGCACACCAATCACATGCTCAGACATTGCAGCAATGTCAAATTGCCACGAAAGTTTCTCCTCTTAGCTGTTGATGGTACCCCAAACAATTGTGAATGTACCTAAAGCCACTGAACTATCCACTTAAAGATGGTTAAAAGGGTGAATTTTATGTTATGTATATTTTACCACACAAAAAATTTCCCTTTCATTTTCATAGGATCCACCATGGAAACTGTAGAGTTCACTTTTAAGTTATTTTTTACTTTCATCTCCCATATCAAACTCATCACCAATACCTTTAATAATCTTTTTCTTTTGAAACAGTTTGCATTTTTATCCTTTTCTTCCCAATCTAACCCTGCACTTCTTCAGATCGGGGTCTAATTCCTGCAACAGTCTGCTGAATGCTCTCCCTGCCACCATCTTCTCAATCAAAAATATTATATATATATATATATAAGGAAGCTAAAGTGACCTTCCTAAAATACTGTTCCATCATGGCCTTACTCAATTATATGCAATGGCTCCTTGTGGCCTCTTATATCAACTTTAGTTTCCCCATCTAACTTTCACAGAAGCCTATATCACTCATTACTCACTTTATACAACATGACATTTCTATTTTAGGCAGCCAAAGGTCCTTCCAGGCCACTTGTCACTTGTCTCATCTACTCTGGCCCACATTGATCTTTCTAGCTCCAGAACTCTTACTTGCCAATGTCACTGAGACCTTGATGAGAGACTGCTACTGAATGGGCGCTAATTGTGTTGTGTATAGTTTCCATAGTCTGGGACCAGCGACCAGTTCTGCTAATTATCTCCCTTGACTCTGACACCAATGCATGTAAGAGGTTACCAAGTAGTTTTTGGTGAGTTGTCAGGTTTGTCCAGTTCATAGGTAGCCTAGGAGAGTTTCACTATGTCAGCTCAGTCACGCTGCTGAATTAAGTCTAACAAATAATATCTCCCTAATATGGACTCTAATCCTCAGAAGAGGAAAATATTATCTATTTTGCAAAAAAAAAAAAAAAATAGAGATAGAGCCAGGAGAAGTCAGTTGCTCAAAGTCACACAAGTGGTAAGACGAGAGTGGGATCTGAAATATAATATAATATGTAACTCCAAACCACATGCTGTTTCCACTGCACAACCCAGTGCTTCACTAGGGTTTAAGAGCCACCCATTTGTCATCCCCGATGTCCTCTGAGAATCTGAACACAATAGGGCAACTCAGAGCCTCCTCTAATTCCATAGGCTTGCCCATCCACAGCCATAGACACCAACACTCACTGTCACCACCAAAACTAATACTCTTCAGGCCTGGGACTCACACCCATCATCTCAGGAGCAGACTGTAAGCAGCATCAGTCATCTGGTGTTTTGCATCCTACCTGTGTCAGAGGAGAAGGATGTTTTCAGCGGTGGCCTTTGGAATGGTCAACCCTGTGCGCTTTTCCCATGTTACAGGATCAGCATTCTGGCTGGGGTGAGGAGAAGGTGCAGAGAATGGGAACCAAGGGGGTAATAATTTTTAAGAAGCAGAAAGAAAAGGGAGAGTCAGGGAACATGGAACAAGTCGTGGTGGGTGGACCTTGAGGAATACCTGTCACAGCTGAGGAAGAGGAGTGCTTCAAGAAGCAGACAGCTGAAGCAAAATCAAGATGAAGAAAGAACACCTGGGAATTGGGAGGTCACGGGTAACCTTTGCCAGAGCAATTTCAATGGGAGCACAAGCCAGAATACAGTTTGATGCATGAGTGGGAGAGAAAAAAAAAAAAGGTGGCAGTTAATCTGTAGATGAGTTTTCAAGACATTGGGTGAACACGGGAAGGAAAAGGAGCTGACTGAGAAGGGACTGGCTTTGGGGGTGGCAGTGCTGAGGACAGGGTGATGTTAGGAGCCAGGGGTTTGTAACCAAGTCATTTAGGCAGATTAAAGCTATTATCTCCAGACCTGGAGCAGGCTCAGGAAAAACGCCTTCCGGGGTGGTTCAGGCTGGGCACTGCTCAGTTTGAGCAGTGAAAACAAAAGAGGTTGGCAGTGGGAGTTAGGGGAACTAAGTAAGGGTGCTGTGAGCGGCTGGCTGGGAGGGTCCCCAGGGCCTGGGAGCTGGAGCTGGGGAATCACAGCAGAGGTGATGGAGGGAGGGAGGCAGGTCGGGAGGGCAGTTCGGAGAGCACGTGTGCAGAGGTGGCTGACCCCAGACATGAACCGTGAGAGCAGAGACATAGAGTCACATGGTGGGGTGACAGGTGGCGGGAGTGACAGCCAGAACAGCTGAGATGACAGAGGAATCCCATGTTGGTGGACAGGTCAGCAGGGAGATAAGAGGAGTGTTCGATAGGGGCCAAGTGCCTGACTCCTCAGTGAACACCAAGAGTATCCGGGGGGGTTGCTGAGAGAGGGGAGTGGGTCAGGGAGGACCAGGCACTGCAGCTTCAGAGGAGGAGGGTCAGAGGGGCAGTAGGGAGCAATGACCTGCAAGTGTGTAAGGAAAGCCAGAGATCCTTAGGAGGAAGGCAGCGTCCTGGAGACAGGCCCAGGTTTGCAGGACAGCGTGAGAGCAACGGGTTAAGGATGTGGGATGTTGGGTAGTTTCTTGGCAGGAGAGCCAGGACTCCAGAGAGCACGCCTGGTGGAAGGGATTAGCGGGGGGCCTGGCAGGAGGAAGGGGGGCTGAACTGGATGCAAACAAGAAGACAGAAAATGCATGTGACCAGAGGAGAAGGCCCATCTCCTGTTGCGCCCCCATGAAGGGGAGGTACCCCTAGTAGTCCCCTCTGAGAAAGGGCATCCATTTTCCAGAGGCGGGAGCCACCCGCTGTGGCCCTGGCTGCCTCCAGCAGACCTGCGAGCAGGAGCTGGTCACCTGATCGTGGCTACAGCCACAGACAAAGGCAGCAAGTGCCACAGAGAAGCACAAGAGGCGAAAGTCAGCGTGGGCTGGGTGGACAGAGCTGAGGAAGGAGAAGAGGAAGTGAGTGAGAACAAAGGGACTTCATAAAGCCTAGTTTATTACTTTGGTTGGAGACTATTCCTGTGAGGGTTTAAAAAGGCATTTATGCCTTCGTAATCCCGAGAAGCACGCTGGAAGGAAAGCACAGGCCTGCCTCGACAAGCTCCTTTCTACACTGGGCCCGTTCTGGGTAGTCAACTCTTTTGTAAAGCCCAGAAATACATTGTCAGGAGCCAGGACCTAGTTCGAAAGAATCCGGCCCATCCATAGCTGTGACAGCAATCAACGCGACGGGAATGCAGAATGTATCTATGCTCTTCAGGCTGCAAAATACCACCCACTTCCTCCTTCAGGGGACATAGGGCTGCAAAATTGCTCCACGTCGGTATGTGGGTCTTGCCCCTCTGCTTTTCAAAACAGGATGGAAAAACTGCTAACGTGGTATGAGACTTCAACTGGAGGGCACTTGGAAAATGAGAATTTTTGAGTAGCCTGCGCACGAGTCTCGAGGCTAAGCTTGGATTTATGCAAGGGTAGAAAACAGCACTCTCAGTGCTCAGACCTGAGCTACCGAGGTAATAAGGCAAGAGCTATTTCTCAGCCGGCCTCACATTTTTCTCTTTATTTTTATCTGTGGGATCAGGCGTGTTGGAGAGAAACGGAGAGGCCTGGTAACAACAGCTTCCCCATCATTCTTGGTTACTTACATCTGTGGTCAATTTTCCACACTTTATTCCATAAAAGGTAAACGAGGCGCGGTACTTGCAACAGGATAATCTAAACAATATGAACCATGTTACTGTTAAAGACCATCTGGCTGATCACGCCAAGGCCCAGACTTTTAACTCCTTGAGGTAAGAAAGATGCCCACCCCAGAGAGGCCGGGCCTTTCTCGGAGCCCTTACTGCAGGGTCTCTTCTTCCGTCTTCAAGTCACTTAAAACAACGACCTCCAAGATCTCTGCCAACTCTAATATTCCCTCTGATTCTAGGCTGGCTGCCGGGAAAACTCTGCGAGCTTTGTGAATGAGCAACTTGCAAAATGCTTCTAACAAATGCTTCTTTTCTTTCTCTTTAAAAGGAAACATTAAAAGCTCAAAAAAAAAAAAAAAAAAAGCCTTACACACAACCCAAACTAAAATATTCTCAAGTGTTAGGCTGTTTCCTTTATTGCTGATTCTCCCACTTAAAACCAAGGGATCATTTACATAATTTTAATTTTAAAAAGCAACTGACACCAGCGAAGAAACTGTGAGGCCCATGCTTTGCTTTTATTTGGGCTTACACATTTTCCGGCCATCTGTTATCCAAGAAAGTTGCAAACTCAAATAAGAGATGGGAAAACTGTGAATCAGATGGTGTTTTTCATCCTTTGGGTGGGGACCTAATGATAAGAGATTCCAGGAAAGTTCAGATGGGTAAGGTCATCACAAAAATGAAACTCGGCCGCCTCTGGGAGGTGCAGCATTTCCACCTGCAGAAGGAATTCGGCATCTGACCTAGAAGTTCAAGTGTATTTTATTCTTCATCGGTCATTAAGAACTCTAGCTTTCTCCAGCTCCCTCTACAAATATTTAAACCATCAAAACAATTCAATTGATTATACCCTTTAATTTTTTAAACCATGCCTCGTTATATTCCATCAAGGAAGCGTCTTTCAGTATCGCAGCTACAAGCGACCCGTTATTTCTAGCCACGATCTCCTTTGTGTGGAACCACAGGGCCTAAGCAATCAGTTTCCTGGGACTGGCTTTTCGGAGGTCGTGGTAGAAAACACGTTCAAATGCAATGGCTATTTCTAGCTTCAACAATGCCATCTAAAGCAAACTGTGCTAGAACAGTTCCACCCGCTCCTTTTTAAAACGTTCTGGAAAATCTCGATGATATAAACAGAAAAAGATGACACAAAAGCCTAAAGGAAAACCAGTTGGCACAATACACACATGATAGAATGTGGCTCTTACTTTGTCAAACTACTTTAAATTCCACAGGCCCAGATAAGCAGTTGCTTTTGGGTTTGGTTTTGTTGACTTGCCCAACAAACTTCAACATCCTTCCTTCTTCCCCTTATCTACCTTGCAGGTTGCCTCTTCTGGATGCACAGAGTACTGAGTTGCAAGAGTTAATGGCCACCAACAGAGCCCTTGGGAGACAGAGCATCATATCTCATGATCATAAATCTCTTTCAAGGCAAGTTGGACTCAATTCTACTATAGCTCCAAAAATTCAGCATTCATCTTCAATTAGATGAAATGACATTCACATCTATTTATACTTTCCTCATTTCCCAACACATTTATCTCATGAAATGAAAACTGGAACATACTCCTGTCCTAAACATGCACATTGTTTTTAAAAAGAATTAACGAACCAGGCTAAATAACTGAATAGGTCTTTTATTGGAATTCACTTTTAATATAAATTCTTAAACATCTGTGAGCAATATTTTTAAAGAGACAGGCAAGAAAGAAAATGAAAGGAAAAAAATGACTTAATCCTTACTCAACTGTAGTAGTAATTTCACAACCCAAAACAGAGTAGGAAAAGTGTTATGTGAATTGAAAAGTGATTGTGTTATGACTCTGTGATTGGATATTTGGTCACACTGCAGCTCCTTTGTAGAGCCCTTCCCCTTTGGAGAAAGGGGGTTGATCTCTTTTATGGTTTGGGGCAAATGGAAAGCTGACCCCAATGTAGAGTAGTATCCTCACCTCTATGAGGACCAAGGATGTAGCCAGAACAGGGAAAGTTGGGAATTTCCAAGTGCTAGGTTGGAATGATTGCTTACATTGGAAGCCACAGCAGATGACAAAAAGTCCCAAAGAGCAAGTGAAGCAGTGTGGCTAAGCGCTGATGGCAGCAAAGAGTAACAGGAGTCCGGGAAGTCGGCAGGGAGTGAGGAGGGGCCCGCAGTGGCATCAGCCTCAGGCTCATCTGGACACAGGTGTAAGGCCCAGCCGGGCAGAAGGTCAGCATTTGGGAGGTCTAATGGATGGTAAGGCCCTAGCATGGGACAGGTGGCCTGCCAGGAAGGGTGAGGGCACACAGGGTCCCATTGAAAGGAGCCGGGATGTGGGGATGAACGAGTAAAGCCATCTGGGAACAGGTCAGTACTAGAAATGTAGGGCAGACACTTCAGATTCTGCAGACCCTTACCTGATTCTAAGCTGCTATATTCTTCTCTATTAGATGAATTCAGATAAACAAGATAAGTCCTACAGCCACGAGGTGGGCCTGAGGCCAAAAGGTATCAAATGGCTCAAGCCCGTGATTGGGAGGACGGAGCCAGGGGTGACAGTCCGAATATTTACATGGATAACATCTGGGCACTGTCCAGTCGGCTGTCAGAGCAGGGTCTGGAAGCACCTGCTGTTGCCAACTGCCGGAGGGTCCGGCAGGGCCCTGGCGGGGGCACGGCTGCCTGCAAAAATCAACGCTGTGAGTCAGCCCTGGGCACGGGCAGACAGGTTACTCCTGCCTCCCAGTTGGCAGTTTTTCCACATCTGTGTGAAAGGGATATTGCTTAAGAAAGGAAAATAAGGCTGAGGGTGGAGCCAGGAGGAGCTTGTTTTTCTCATATTTCTCAATAAACATTTGCTTTGCTGATAAAAGTTTGTGCTTTTGCGTCTCTTTGTTCTTGTTGCATGACTGAGGGAAAAGAAGGTTGCAGACTTCTCCAACTTGTCAGGCAGGTTTGGATTTCTTTTAGGAGGAGAGATCAGGAGGAAGCTTTTGAAGAACACTTTAGGGTAACTAATTTTTTTTTTTTGAGTCAGAGGCTTGCTCTGTCACCTTGGCTAGAGTGTAGTGTTGTCATCATAGCTCACTGCAACCTCAAACTCCTGGGTTCAAGCCATCCTCCTGCCTCAGCCTCCTGAGTAGCTGGAACTACAGGTGCACACCACGACGCCCAGCTAATTTTTCTAAGTTTAGTAGAGGCGGCGTCTCACTCTTGCTCAGGCTGGTCTTGAACTACTGAGCTCAAGTGATCCTCCTGCCTCAGCCTCCCAGAGTGCTAGGATTACAGGCGTGAGGCACAGTGTCTGGCCAGGGTAACTAATTTGACATCTGCCCAAGTGATCTATCTATAATCATCCTCTGTTATAGCAAGACATGATCCTTCTTTCCCCCTACTTTTTTTCTCAAATAAAGAATAAGGGGAATAAGTGTGAGAAGTAAAGTTATTAGGGAATACATTAAACATGATTAGTGGGAGTAATGAGGTTTAGGCAAGATCCACATCCAACCTCCTAAAGCATGCTTGGTATCAGATTCAGGAAAAAAACGAGCCTCCGTGTGTGGCTTTTTCTGCTGGAGGCAGCATGAGTAACCAAGACCTGTATGCACAGGAGGGGCAAGGTGAGGAAAGGTGCAGAGCTCTTCACCCAAAGGGAGACGTGTACGTACCCTCATTAGGCATGAGGGCATTGGGTGTGTTGGAGCTGGCTCCTATCAGCTCTCCAATATTAAATTTTCAGGAATTCGGTGAACTAGCTGTTAAATACAGCTGTTACTAAAATTTAAAAACTTCAAATTATACTTAAAAACAAAAGGTAATAAATACTCAAAACTCATCATTTAAATGGCTACATTATTACCGATGCTCTTGAGATTACTGACATCACAGTACCTACGCGGTGGAAGCACTGTTAGACAATGGTGTGCTGCTACAGCTCCTCCCAACGCCATTCCAGCGATGCCACAAAACTGGCCGTGGTGGGGGTATTTACACCTTGGAAATGAGCAAACGCTGCAAATCAAGGCTTGATTTCTTGTTTTACTGATTATTTAGACTTAAGAACATGATGGAGGAATGTCAATAATGCAGATTAAATTTAAAAGTGGCTCATGTCTACGGTCATTATATTGTGAATAACATCCAAGAGAGGAAAATACCCTTGTAGTATTTAAACTATTACATGATTCAGGAAAGGTGCTCATGCCCTTGGTGAATGGGTACGGTGCTAACATACTCCGTGCTAAAGCTGAATGAGGTTTCAGTTTGAGGAATATAATAGGTACAAAGGTGGAAGAGTTTAGCGGATCACATATCAGATGTAACGACAATAAATTTATTGGTAAAGAGTTAGTGAACTGGGATGAAATTCCACTTGTCAAACTGTGGCTAACATAGGTTAGCTACGGCTACAAGAGCTTAACAAAAATCAACGAAAGCCCTCTGTGAGACTCAATCGGTGATATGGAATTTATAATAAAGGGTACTGGATATTTTATTATTATTCATAAATTGTGTGCTACACATCCTTTATATCAGTGAAATTTGTAATTAATTTACATATGTGTTCATGCACATACTTTTTTCTCGAAACCTAGTTGTTAAACATTCACCAGCCTATGACTGAATGTGGGGGTCTGCAAATACATGCCTTGGGGAAGGGCTTATTCTCCCCATACTCACTGCTAAAGGGTTAAAAGGTTAGTAATTCTTATAAAACTCTGAACCTGATCAGATTCTAGATTAATACACATCGCAGCCCTACCACTCTACAGATATTATCCCTCCCCAAAATTCCTGAAGCTCCTGTTTTTATTCACTTAGCAAATGAGACCCCTGTACTGGTTTTTCAAGTAACAACATTTATTATTTATGCCCCATTTTATTTCACACAAAGGTCAGTCTCAGCAGCTTTCCCCGAGCCTTTTAAAGGTGCCTACATGGAGTGGGCATTCAAAAATGTATTCAGTTAGTCCATCGGTCAACTTACATTCATGGAGTCTGACCTCTGCACCAGCCCCTGAGCCAACACAGGGATTTGAAGATGTATCAACATGTTGTAATGATGATGGTGATGGTAATGTGATGATGGCCAGGGTTTACTGAGCAGGTGCCAGATGCTATGCCAAGGACTTCGTGTATGATATCTAGATACGGCAGTATCTGTGAACACATGGTGACTAGCCAAAGACGGTGCCTTGACACTGGACCTTGGTCATCTCAGTCCTCAGGACCCAGCTCTGTCCTGGCTTAGTAATGGTGCATGCATGCGTAAATGAACGATTGGTTGGTAGGCCTAGTATTTGCATTTAGTTATCTATCCTCTTTGTCTCTTCCCTTCTTTTCTCTAACCTTCCTTCTTTCCTTCCTTTCATGTGGGGGAGTCTATATGGAAAAGGAAATTGAAGTGGCCTGCACATGATACATCATGTAAAAACAAGACTGCTTTCCTAAGACTCGTCATAATCTGGCATGCCTAATGCAGCACATGGCTGGAAACTGCACCTTTGCCCATCTGCTCTGCTTACCTTTTGTGACAGCTCTGCAAATCCCCCAATCTCCTCATAGAAAGCACTTGGCACCATTGAAAACAGCTGCTCACTCTCAAACAGAGGTCTCATAGGCTGGTAGTGTGCCCTGTCCCAATTGTTAAGTTTTCCACAACCGGGGAGACTTCTCCCAGGAAGAGGGAGGCTTGGCGATGGGCCAGTGGTGGGAAGTGGCAGCTGACCTTCAAGTTCTGCTTCCCTCTTCTGTCCTCATCATATACAGGCTCCTGGGCAAATACCTGGACCAGGCACAGCTGTGCTACCTAGACACCAGCAACGGGTTCCCACCTCCCTCAGTTTGAGAACCTGATGGCAATTCACTTCTCACCATTGCCATTTACCTTGTCTCAAGAGAGTCAAAGTTAGTAACACTGCAGCTATATTTGAAGTTTTTACCTAAAAGCTTACAACTTACTCTTGCCAATAGACGCTTCATTCTAACTTTATTCAGCCCAACTGATGATCCACATGACAGAAGTTTTGAGAAAACTGATTTTTATGCCTTCAACAGGCAAAACCTGCTTTGTAAAAGCATGTCTGCTGTGGTAGAAAACATTTCTGAAGCAGAGTAAGCCCATCTCTGCTCTCATCAACAGAGAAGCCTGAACATAATTTAACCTTTGCCTCCACTAATGCAAGGCCATCCTTACTGCTGGTAACTGTTGATTTGGGCTAAAAGAACCGTGTGTTCATATAGATGGTTTTATTTTCCTGTCCGAGGGAGGATTTGAGCAGGGTCATGAAGACTGGTCAGACTTCAACAGGCAGGGAAGGGAGAGGGAAGAGAGTGAAAGGGCAGGCCACACAGAGGGCAGTAGATCGAATCTCAGCTTTAATAACAATAAATTGTTGACCAATTTCATTATCTCATGCTAAGTATCTGTTTCAGCTGGGTTAGCTAATTCAGCAAGAGTTATAAATAATATTCCAAACAAATGACAAATTTTTTTGTAATAATAATCATAGCTCCCTTCTCATTTAGTATTTTTCTTGTATTAGAATTAATAGGCTTTCTTATTAAGCCAGTTTTTGCTTCATTTCTAATGTATTTTTATTTCCTTTTTCATGCTGTGTGTGTTGGTTTATTAGTTTATTTTCTAAATTCTTTAAAATGAGACTTCAAAGCATTCTTTTAGTCTAAATAAATCATACACACCTTCCTCTTTCTCTCCAACTGCCTTCATTCTGCCCTCAGAATACCTGTTTCTCTCCATTACACAGCACGCCCTGGTCCACGCTCTGACTTCTCACCTGGACTGCTGAAAGAGCATCCTAATTTATCTGCCTGTTCCTACATGTGCCCAACTGCACTGGCCACACAGTGGCCAAGTGATCTGGTAGTAAAGTCAGGCTTGGGCTCTGGAGGCTCAAGACTATCTGGTGATATCCCAGCCCAGCCCCTTCAAGAACATCCTATGTGACCCTAGGCTAGGTGCTTAACATCTCTGGGCCTTCCTCAATTGGAAATGGGTGTGTTATAAAAGTGCCTGTGTCATCTGTTTGCTCTCAGTATTAAGTGAGATAATGTATATTTCTTGAAGCAATAAACTGGCTTTAGGCACTTCGAAAAATCTCTGAAAATGTATATCAGATTGCTTAAAACCCTCTTAAAACCCAAATACCCTACCCAGGACCATGAGGGCCCTCAGGATCAGGACCTGCCTCATCCCATCCCACTGCTCCCCCAACTCACCATGCTCCAGCCACACGCTGGTTTCTGGTTGCTTCTCAAGCCCACTAAGCTCTTTCATACCTCAGGGTCTTTGCATATGCTGTTCCCTCTGACTGGCTTCTTCATGGGGCCTCACTTTGCTAATGACCCATCTTTCAGGTCTCGGCTTCAACATCACTTGCTAATTTGACAGGGGCCCTGCTCAACCACCCAGGCTAACTTTAATGGTCCATGTCACTGTTTTTCCTTTAGAGTACTTAGCACAATTTGTAATTATACATGTATTTGTTGGTTGACTTGTTTACTAACAGTCTGCCCTACTAGACTGTGGACACCATGAAGCCAGGGACCATATTAACTTTGTTCAACCCTGCCTTGCCCGCACCTAGCACGTGGAGGTACTCGACAATTACCTGTGAGTGAATGAGAACAGACGGCTGAATTAAAGGACTTGGGAGATGAGTGTAGTCCCTTGCAGAAACTCTTTTGCTTTTTTCTCCAAATAGGTTATCTTAGTTTACTCAGGCTAATAAAACCTGCTCTCGGCCACCGATTTTACTGGCTTTGCCTGGCAATGAAGTGAGAACAGTTAATGTATTGACACACTTATTCAATGCACATTTCTTTTTTTTTTTTTCAATGCACATTTCTTAATATCTGCCATATACTTAGCACTATATCATGGACTGTGTGCTAAACAAAAGAAAGAGGAGACCTAAAATCTCTCTCTATCCCCATTAGACATATAAGATCTACATAGTAACATAGGAGGTAATTAGATAACATGACAAGACTATGGATAATTATTTGCCAAGATGAATGACACAGTTAAGGAAAACATTAAGATGAGAGCAGAGAGAAATCACTCGGAGAATCAGAAAGACAGGGACTTTGGGTGAGTTCTCGGGATGAGTGAGAGGTGAAAGGGAAGAGGAAAAAGGCAAGAGAACCTTGGTGTAGGGAAGAGGCAACAATAAGGCCAAGGTATTTTGGGGGTGGAGGGACAATTAGAAGACTGACTGTTAAGATTTGGTGTTGGGGAGTGCAGTAGGGGGACACTGAGGAGTGAGGGAGACCCTGGAAAAATCCAATGAAGATGGGATATGACCATTCTTATTTCCTTCTGATGCCCAAAATCACATTCATCTTATCCTCCAGCAACTTGCTTGGTGTTTTACAGGTGGTTTACATTCAACAGTGCTTGTTGAACTAATTACGTTGAATAAAATATTAAAAACATGAACAGACTCATGCCAAGGAAACTATTAGGGAAAGTTCTGTCCCCTGAAAACACTTCTAAAGGAATCTCCAATAGATTCTCAGAACATATCCAAATTTTCAAATACCATTTACATAAATGGTTTCAAAATATGGGCAAGATTGTATATTAATAACTCGTATCAGGAAGTAAATAAGATCTTGACCTAAAACACCTAATGAGAACACCACCAAAAGAGAGAGAGAGTAGGGGAGACAGTGAGTGCATGTGAATTATGGGCCATTTTCATTCACAAATATAGTTTAATAAATCATAAGTAATATCCTACAAACAGAAAGGGGAAACGTTACAGTAACAAACAAGTATGCAAAGACAGAGCTAGCTCTACATGGGGACATTATTAGGATAATTCAAAACTTTGATAGAAAATAATATTTTTAAATATAAGAATTATTCCAGTGGAAGCTGAGAAGGCCACTGATAACATTTGACATTAATTCTTTATAAGAACTCTTTAAAATCAGAAATGGCGATCTATTCCTTAAAATTAAAAGGATTATGGATTTACATCTGAGCTTCAGCATTACTTTTAATGCGGAAATCCTACAGCGGACCCATCCATTAAGACTTTCTGCAATGATGGAAAAATGTATTTCCGTGCTGTCCAGTACAACCGGACAACTAGTAGTACTAGTTGGTAGCAACTAGTCACATGTGGCTATTGAGACTTAAATGTGGCTAATGTAACTGAGAAACTGAATTTTTTAATTTCTTTAAATGTAAATAGCTACAAGTGGCTATTAACTAACAGCACAGCTTCACTCTGCACACACAGATAGATGTGTAAGATGCCCCTCTCAGCACTCCTATTGGAGGTAGTAAAAAATATTGCAGGACAAGATGAAAAAGAAATAGGGAATAACTATAGGAAAGACGGAAAAAGAAATATTGCTTTTTTGCAGATGATATAATAGTGCAAATAGAAAATGCAAGATCAACCAAATGCACAAAAAATGCTATAAAAAGTTAGTAAAAGCAATAAAAAATGGTGCTACTCCCAATACTGAAAAAAAATAAAATATTGGAGCATTTATATATCTAGATAAATAAGACAGCAAGTGAAATAAAAGTTATAAAATTATAGTGGGAAAAATAAAGGATTACCTAAATAAGCAAAGTTATATCCATTGCTCTTAATTTAGAAAATTTAGAGTAATATCAGTAACATTAGTTCACAAAACAAAAAATAGATTAACATAATAACAATTATGTTTCTGCCAGAATACTCTAAAATGTGATAAATCACTGGCAAAATTAATAAGGGAAAATAAATACATAATAATACCAAAGAAGATTGGAGGAGGATGTAATAATCAAATTTTAAGACATGTTATAAAGTGATCTTCATCAAAACTGAATTTTGCTGGATCAAAGCCAGGACAAAGATTCTAATAAAATAGTGATTCCAGAGATAGATTTAAGCACTTATAAGTCCTCAGGATATAGTGAACAAAACAAAACAAAGAATCACAATAATGGATGAAGGAATCACTATTTAATAAATGCTGATGGAACAACCTGATATCAATATGAAGGAAAGTATATTATATCCATAACTCACCACATATGATGGTACTTTCCAAATCCGACAATGAACTAATTAAACACAGAGAGCCTTAAAAAAGATGAAGAGGAGAATGTATTTATCCCAGCTGCAGCAGAGAGATAAATTCATGATTAAAAAAACTAAATAGTATTATAAGGTGGAGGTAGGTGGATTCAAATATTTTAAAGTCTAATTAAAGTCTACTCAGTAAAAATTAACAAAACAAATACAAAGGGGCAAAAGAAAGTTTTAAATTATGATAAACATAATGGAAATTATTTACAATCCAAAATAGTAATAAAATCTTATATTGTGATATAAACATACATTCTCATCAGTAATGAGACCTCATTTGACAAATGGCTGAAGAGTGAAGAGGAAAAGGAGGAAAGAGAAGAACACTAGCAGGTGGCAGCCCCATGCCAGGCGCTTTATAGATGCTTTGTGCACACTGGGAAATGGACCCGATCAGCCGACACAGGAAAGGCGTTCAGTCTCACAATTAAAGAAACACGAATCAAAATATTTGTTTACCTATTTAAAAACAATAAGAGATACAATTATAAAACAATCCTGGGCAGAGCTAGGGGAACAAGCCCACTCAAACATTGCTTGGGCATTGTCCATTACTTTAGCGTTTCTATCTGCTATCTGACAATGTGCAACAAGAGCCATAAAACTGTCCCTGTCTTTTTTTTTTCTTTCTTTCTTTTTTTTTTTTTTTTGAGACAGTCTCACTCTCTTGCCCAGGCTAGAGTGCTGTGGTGTCAGCCTAGCTCACAGCAACCTCCAACTCCTGGGCTTAAGCAATCCTCCTGCCTCAGCCTTCCGAGTAGCTGGGACTATAGGCATGTGCCACCATGCCCAGCTAATTTTTTCTACATATGTTTAGTTGTCCAGCTAATTTATTTCTATTTTTAGTATAGACAGGGTCTCACTCTTGCTCAGGCTGGTCTCGAACTCCTGACCTCAAGAGATGATCCTCCCGCCCCAGCCTCCCAGAGGCTAGGATTACAGACGTGAGCCACCTCACCGGGCCCATCCCTGTCTTTTGGTCCTTAATTCCTCTTTGGCGTCTATATCCCAAGGAAGTGCTCAAAAGGGACAGAAAAAAAGAAAAGTAAGCAATGTGAACAAAGTTTCTAACAGCATATTATTAAGAACTAAAACTGAATCAGTCTAAATGTCCAACCACAGGAGAATGGGTTAAGTAAATTTGATATAGTAATTCAGTGGGATTCTATGACATTATTAAAAACTATTAAGGTGATCATGTGAATTGATCTATAGAAATATAAATATCAAATAATTTTAAGTTAAAAAAAAAAGCAAGCATAAGAACCCTAAATGTAAAACATTTCAAATTAGACACAGAATATGACAACTTGAGGTCTAAGCTCTTTGCTGGATAAGATACCCTCCAAATGTGGAGAGAAGTCACATAGCAGCTACTGGCTTAGACAGCCACCTGGTAAGGCTTTGAATTCTACCAAGAGATCTTGAAGTATTCAATCAAGAATGTTCAGGGCCTGACCTGGTTCCATATTTCTAGTTTATGTGCTGCCGAAGCGAGCACAACCCATATTTCTAGAACTTAGATATTTTAACTCCAAAAGAACATAATCAGAAAAAGATCTGATCAGCCCTTATATTATTTTAATGAATCCTTTTGGGTTTTCCTTTTATTATGTGGATTAAGGAATGGAGTGTACAAATTATATTTGCACAATTGAAATCCAAGAATGTAAGCCATTGTTTCCCACTGAAACACATACAAGACTACAACTAGAGCATTGCCGCTGAGAGCCTGGTTCGTGACAGCCCTTGCCATCATCACCAATCTGTCCACAGAGCGTGGCCTAGGCAGTTGTGACACGAACAAGTGGGCCATTGATAGACGCCCTGCTGGATATCCCAAGACCGTCTGAAGTCCACTTCAGCTAAACTGTTTTCTGCAATTACTTCAAAGGTGGGAGATTTTAAAAGTCAGATTAAAGAAAAAATCTTTGCTGAGATTTTTATGGAATTAGACTCCCAGAGGGATAATCTGACATATGGTGTTGAAGTCACCACCCTGCACACTCTCCCTAGGAAAGTTCATTCATTCTCATGGCTTAGTGGCCATCACCACCACCCCCAACCTGAAGTCCAGTTCCATGTCTTTACCTGGATTTCCTAAAGTATAATGTAAACCCTTCAAATTTTGGGCTGAGATGTTTATAATCCTTCTTAGGTATCGTGTTTGGGTACTCTCATCTGTGCAACACTGTGTTGGGTCAGATCCTTAGTTGTCCCTCTTGCCAACCTACCTCCTTGCCATTCCATGTCAAATAATTTATAATGGCAAGCCCTGAGTCCATCAAGCTGCTACAAATGGAATAATTTTTTAAAAGTCCTAAATAGGTTGATATAAACAGATGGTTGACAGCTGCTTGGGTGATCATTGAAGGACAAAGGAATTTTAGGCCTCTGGCAGCTAACTCCTTCCATCCTTGCTGGGTGGGACAGGCTCTGGAGTCTGCCACCTGGACCTGACTGCTGGTTATGACACTGAGCTGTGTGACCATGAGCAAATGGCTTCAGTTTTTTCTTCTATAAATTGGGAATAATGATGGCTCTTGCCCCACAAGATTGGTTAGAAGATTAAGTGGCTTAAAACTGGTAAAGTGCTCAGAGCAGTGCCTGGAATGTAGCAAGCACGCATTGTATGTTAGCCATCATCCTCATCCTCATCCTCCACTATGAACAAGTCTTGGGCTCTGCACCTGAGCCCACAGGACCATCCTTACTTCAGGGAGCTTCTTCTCTATTATTAAGTGGAAACATCCCCAGTACCTTTAGCTGTAGTTATTTTCCATGTGTCTGCTCCAATCTCTCAAGACACATTAACTTCATGGTCCCTCTGCTCTAGACACTGTCACTATATTTAATAACACAAATACACTGTCTCTACCTTCAAACATAACAAGAGGTCTATACTTAAGTTTCCTTACTCCTATTTGGTGCACTTGGGAGACATCTCATTCATAAAGTTCCCATTCAAATTAAACACACACTAATTTAATGTGGTGCTTTTCAGAAAACCACAAATCCACATCCTCTGCTGGAATTAGTGTCTCCAAAAGGAATGCCTGATGTGTACAATAAATGCTTATCAGGAATTTTTAATGGATCCACATTAGAAGGTAAATCTCCTAGAACTAACTGTTTCTCTTCTAGGAATAAAAGTCCTCATTCCTGCCCAGATCCATGACTGCCTGATTTCCTCAGTTTTCTTTATTAGGGGAAATACAAAGACTTTAAGGGATACATTCTATGAACTAGGTACGTATGTATTTAGAACATCTACTGAATAGTATTTATAATTACTATAGTTGGTTTAACATTTGCTAAAAATAATATACTTTGCCCCATCATGATGATGGGAGACATTCTGGTTGTTTTTTTTTTATTATTTTATTTTTTTCTCTTTTCTTTTTTATTATTTTTTTAATTTCAGCATATTATGGGGGTACAAATATTACGGTTATGTATATTGCCCATGTCTTTTTTTTCTTTATTTTTTTCCATATATATATATATATATATATTTTTTTTTTTGAGACAGAGTCTTACTCTGTTGCCCCGGCTAGAGTGCCGTGGCGTCAACCTAGCTCACTGCAACCTCAAACTCCTGGGCTCAAGCAATCCTTCTGCCTCAGCCTCGCGAGTAGCTGGGACTACAGGTGTGTACCACCATGCCTGGCTAATTTTTCTATTTTTGGTAGAGTTGGGGTCTCGCTCTTGCTCAGGCTGGTCTCAAACTCCTGAGCTCAAATGATCCTCCTGCCTTGGCCTCCCAGAGTGCTAGGATTACAGGCATGAGCCACCGCACCAGGCCAATGGGAGACATTCTGAATAGCAGTACATATGAATCTTTTTTTTTTTATTTCATCATATAATGGGGGTACACATATTGTTAGGGTTACATACATTGCCCCTACCACTCCTTCCCCCCCCCCACATGCCAGAGCTCCAAGCAAGTCCAATCCCCAGGTGAGTACATATGAATCTTAAAGGAGTTTCTGCCAGCATTTACCTAGATAGTGCCATGGCACCTTCAGCAACAACATAAGAATTCAGTTTGACATCAAAGAAGAGCTAGATTCTACCCGTAAGAGACCTAGGACAGGTGTGACCTTGGGCAAGTCATTGCCCCTCGCTCAACCTCAGATTCCATGTATATACAACAAAAGGCTGGGCAAAATCACCTCTAATGGGGTCCTCTCTAGCTTTATAAGCAATGACGTCGGTGACTCTAAAGTAGTTGTAGAGGGGGAGAAGCGTTGGAGAAACTTGTTCCCTTCCTCAAGTCCATCAGCTGGCTGCCTCGGAATAAGCCCAGGGGTCTGTTTCTGTTTGCCCCTGAGGGTGGAGTTATTCCAAATCTCACTAGCCCCTTGGGGCTGGACAAGGAACTCTGCCCTTGGTAAGCTAAATCCGGGCTTCTTGCTTTCCACGGTAACCACATGTACATATATATACATGACCTTGGAAAAGACACTCAGTCAGTTTTCCTGGTCTGATCAGAAAAACTGGTGAGTTCTACGGTTATTAGTTAAATTCACAGTAACAGCCCTGTCCTTCACTCCAAAGAAATGCATGTCTGTGTTTAGCAAATTAGGCTGATAGGGTTCTAAGACTTAAAAATTCTTGGTCCTTATTCTTTTCTTCCTTAGTCACCAATTCTGTCTAATCACTGACCATTAGAACCAAAGAAACCCCACGAAATTCTATGAGAAAGGTTGGTCATGTTGCTGACAGGGTCTGCATTCCCACCCTGCTGGGGACAGAGACACCCCAGGTGTCCTTGTGCGTGTCCCACAATCCCGCAGCCCCCGGCTGGCTGACTGGGCTGGCGGCCAGGGTGAGGCCTGGGGCTAAAAGCCGAGCTGGGCCCATCAGGTCATCTCTCTTAGGAGTCTGACATCAAGAGAATGAGGTGTCCCACACATGGTGCAAAGAGTAGAATAAAAAATATTTTCTGTGAAAAAAAAAAAAAGAGAGAGAATGAGGTGGCTGAGTGGCAGAGGGAGTGACTGCTGAGAAGTCCTGAGGTCACTGGATACTGGGAGAGGGTTTGCAAGGTCCCAAGAGAGCAGAAATGACAGGTAAGCAGAAGCACAGGTGGACAGAAAAGATGTGGCGTGGAAGCTGAGGAGGCCGTCCGGGAGAGCAAGAGAACAGAACGGACGGAGTCTCTTCAATGGCAGCACACCAGACTGAAATCCAGAAACTTCTACCCTACCAAGGCCTCTCCTGCTGCCTGGGATTCTGAGTACATTCTTGTTAATGTACGTCCTTAAAATACAGCCCCAATTCCTGGAGAAATTTGAATAAGATTCTTTGCTTCTCTGAAACGGAGATCAACTAGTTACAGCCTTTGCACCTAAATGAGGATTTGAGGAACCACTGACGCGGAGTAATTCACGGCAAAGCCAGGCTGCTCCAGGCTTCTCGACTCCCAGAACAGTGCTCTTTCTAGCCGAATTGCCTCCCGGCTTGTTGAATTGCCTTCCCGTAGTGCTGCTGCTGTTTTACACCCACTTGCCTCGGACTGTAGACGTCCCCTGCCTTTCCCGGGCTTCAGCAGCAACCGTGGCCAGGGTTTTTCCTGCCAAGGTGCAGTTCTGATTTTTAAATAAATAACAAAAACTGAAGGATGTTCACGGGCTTCCGATATTTCCTCACATGCTCTGTAGCACTCCCTCTCCTGTTCCCTTGCCTACTCCGGCTGTGCCGGACTCATTGTCACTGGAACCCCTTACAGGGTAGGCTGAAAGGGACTAAGAATTTAGCTCTGCAGTCATTTCCTTGGGTCTCTGAAAAGCTCTCTCTCTCTCTTAATTAGCAGCCTCAGCTTCCTCCTGCCATGGTTTTTCTCCTGTACCGTTGCAAAATCCATTTTATCCCAGTTAGTAGAACCTCCCTTTTCTCCAGCCAGGACAATTCGTCGTCATCTCCATCAAATTTCAAGCAAATAATCCCTTCCCTATTGCACACCACCCCTTCCCCTTTAGGTTGTCTAGGGCCCATCATTTCCTTATCTTCTCATTTTTTATTATTTAGACTTTCTGGCTCTCGGCCCTTTACGACTTTTCTTTGTCTGCCTCAAATTGTGTCTGGTGGTACAGTATTCTCAGGCTTTTTCTCTCAATTTAGGGCTGGGATCCAATCTCAAATTGGCTTCCTTGAGTTATACTTTCTTATCTTTTTTATTAAGCCTTTCTGAACTGTCCAATACCATGTAGAGTGGTGGCTTCCATCTTCATGTCTGACTTTCTAAACAAAATGTGTAGAATTTTGCTTCTTCTCTCATCCTCCCTCAAATATAAATCATTTCAAAAGAACTCACTGGTCAGAAAAGACACCAAAAGTTAGGTTTAACTGGACAACATCAAAATTAAAAACTGCTATGCCTCAAAGAATCCAATAAACAGAGTAAAACAGCAACCCGTGGAATGGGAGAAAATATTTGTAAATCATATTTGATAAGGTGTTCATATCCACAATATATAAAGAACTCCTACAACTTAACAACAACAAAAAACCCACCCAATTAAATAAAAGGGCAAGGGACCTGAATAGACATTTTTTCCAAAGAAGATACACAAATGGCCAATAAGTACATGAAAAGATGCTCAAGTCACAAATCATTAAGGAGATGCAAATCAAAACCGCAGTGAGATACCACCTCACACAAATTAGGATGGTAACTATCAAAAAAAAGAAAAAAAAATGTATTGGTGAAAATGTGGATAAACTGGAACCTTTGCTGTTGTAGGAATGTAAAATGGTGCAGCCACTATGGAAAACAGTATGGTGGTTCCTCAAAAAATTAAAAATAGAATTATCCATATGATCCAGTAATTCTACTTCTGGATATACTCAAAAGAATTTAAAGCAGGGATTCACATATTTGTACACCCACATTCATAGCAGCATGATTCACAATAGACAAAAAGTGGAAGCAACCCAAGCGTCCATCATGGATGAAGAGAGAAACAAAATGTAGTATATACATACAACGGAATATTATTCAGCCTTAAAAAGACGAGAAGTTCTGACACATGCTACAGCATGGATATACCTCGCAAACATTATACTAAGTGAAATACACCGGTCATAAAAAGACAAATATTCTATGATTCTGCTTATACGAGGAACCTGGAGAACTTGGAATCAATCATACAGACAGAAAGTAGGATATCGGTTGCCACAGGGTAGGGGGTACTGGGGAGTTGTTGTTTAATGGGTATAGAGTTTCAGTTTTGCAAGATGAAAAGGGTTTGGGAGGTTGGTTACAAAACGATTCGAATGCACTTTACACTACTGAACTGTACACTTAAAAATAGTTAAGAACGCCAATTTAAGTTATGTGTATTTTATCACAATTTAAAAAAAAGATGGCTAGAAAGAGTTAAAAAGAAAAAAAAAAGAACTCCTTGGTCGCAGCCTGATTACCTCACAAATTCAACCACTCAATAACTTGGGTAAGTTATTGAAACTCTCCATGGTTCAATTTCCTCATCTGTAAATGGGATTAGTTAGTATCTACCTCATATGCCATTGTGAGAATTAAGTAAATTATTACATGTAAGGTGTTCAAACGAGTGTCCGGCACAAAGTATTGTTCAATCCACGTTAGTTACCAGAACAATAAGGATTGCCGTAACAGGGTGCAAGGCGCCGTTTGGAGCACTGCCCGACGTTGCGGCATTTCGTCTCCAACCCTCCGCGTCCACGCTCACTAGAGCTGAAACTCACGGATGGGGAAATGGAGGCTCAGAGGCATTCAGTGATCAGCCTGGGTCACTGAGCCAGCGGCTGGCAGGATAAAGAAGAAATTCGGCTGCAGTGAGGGCAGCTGCCTGATGGAGACGCCAGCGATCCTCACACGGGCCCCAGAGCAAGTCAGAACTGGATGTGATGTCCGGGCTGTGAACTGGGGGCGGGGAGGCTGTGGCAGGGACGGCTGAGAAGTTCGGCTCTGCTCCAGGCCAACAACCCACCAGCTAAAGAATCCCAACTGTCTTCATCCTCCTCCCACACCCATCCTGC
The DNA here is from genome assembly GCA_963574435.1 of Cheirogaleus major. Lineage (NCBI taxonomy): Eukaryota > Metazoa > Chordata > Mammalia > Primates > Cheirogaleidae > Cheirogaleus > Cheirogaleus major. Next base: position 23,170 of record CAUYPO010059952.1, read on the forward strand.
CCCAGGGAGGAGACCAGCTGGATCCAACAAAGAGAACACAAGCCGAAGTGGGAAGCTGGATCCAGAGGTCACCAGGGTCCCCAAGCAGATGGAAAGGCAAGCCCCAAGGAGGAGGCCTCAGAGCCCTGTGGGCAGGGCCTGCTGGGCACCATCACCCAGGCCACACTGGGCTGGGGAACAGAACCCTTGTCACCCAGCCAGGGACCCAGAGCAGCCGTGGTGGAGAACAAGAGCCCAGGTAGGTGGCCTGGGCTCCCATTACCTGCTCCCAACTTGGACTCTCATTGGGTCCCTTGGCCCATGCTGATTACCTTAGAAAATTCCTGGGAATGAGGCAGGAATTTGGTTCCTGATTCTCACATCAGGACCCAGAGGGGGTGCCAGGAGGAACCCTCCAATGACTTGCAGTTTCAATTTTTGTGTTTTTTTTTTTTTTTTCCTTTCAAATAAATGACTTCTCTTTTCTATCCCACTCCAAGTCTTATAAAATTCCCCAGCTGGCCTTAGGTGGCCTATGGTCACTTCCCATCAGATCCTGGCAGTGGTGGGGTCTCTACCTGGGAGGAAAGGATGCCTCACAGGAGGTGCTACCTGGCCAGCGGTGGCCCCAGGAGCCACCCAGCCAGAAGGGCATCTGTTGGCTCCACTCAGGTCAGGCCATAAGCAAGAAGGAAAGTTTGGCACCAGGAGACCTTGGGGACAAAAGAGATCCAGAAACAGGATTTTGACATTTGGGAAAGTTTTTTCCCCTCCCAACGTTGGGAGGAGCTCAGTAAATACAAACTTAACTTGGACCCTTCTCTGTGGAAAAAAAGCTTAAATAAATCCTCTCTCAGAGTGAGAAATCCTTCTCTCCTACTGATTGTTTTTCATATTAGGCAAGTCATACATATTCATGGTAGAAAATAAATTAGAAAATGCAGACAGAAAAATTAAAATCACTCCAAATCCTACCTTCCAGACTTAATCACTGTTAACACTTTAGGTATACATTTCCAGACTTTGTTCAGTGCAAGTATAAACATATATATCTTCACATATATACACTTATAAATATATATAAATACTCTTTGAAAAAAGTTTCAATTAATATACTATGAAAATCATTCCACAACAATGTAAACTGCACTGTATTTTTCATGCTATAGTATTTTATTATGATATACCATAATTCATTTAACTAGTTTCTTCTTATTAGACTTAGTTTATTTCAAAGTTTTCACAAGTGTGAACAATGCTGTCATCTACACAAGGTTTATACCCTTGTCCAGTTATTTCTTAAGAATAAACTCCTAAAAGTGAAATTGCTGGATGAAAATGTTTTTGTAATATGCATAAATCTTCCTAATCAGTCTGTTTCATTGATATATAACTTTCCTGGAAATGACAGCCCTTGGCATTGTGCTTATAACCAGCCCTTGGCTTTCTTAGACACAGTTCTCCAGTATAAGTGGTTTCAAAATCAAACTCTTTAAAGCCTTGGTTACAAAATCAAACTCTTTATAGCCCTTGCCTATGAGCTCAAAAATGACTCAGTGGCATTTAAAAGATACACAATTTTATTTTGACTTTAGTAATCCAGAGAACCACATGACAGATGTACCCGGATACTTGTCACGCAAAATACATTTGTGCAAAATTAGACTTAACTACCCACCTTCCAATCGTCCCTCATCGCCTAACCCTCCATCTCTTCCTGCCCTCCTTCTTTCTTCCCTCCCTCCTCTCCCTTTCCTTTTAAAATCGTTCTCCTTCTTTCTTGTTCATTTCCTTCTTTCTCTTTCTCCCGGTCCCTCCCTCCTTCCCTCTCGTTCTGCCCACAGCACTAGGGACCCCTCATCAGGGTGGACAGCCCTGGAGCCGGGGAAGGTTCCAGCTGCACAGAGAGCTGTATACGCTGTCTGTGAAATCTTCAGTTTTTGGTATTCATTATTTAAGTTCTGTGGAAATGGGTTCGCTTTGAAGTCTCCTGACTCATCCTCCTCTTTAACTTCTTATTTCCTGTAAATGATCCATTAGTTTTTGGCAAGATTCATGTCACATAGCATTTCCATCAGAGGGGCTGACTACGGCTCTGGACAGTCTGAACACTGCCTCTCAAAGTGGACCTGGATGCAAGATGGGGACGTGTAGACGCTCCTTTCTTAAAAGTTGCTTCAACCAGCCCTAATGCTGCCTCGAATTAATAATGTGAAACACATGTTCCATCTGCCTGCTAAAGGGTGACAAAGCCACTTATGTTCATAATGGCCAAAATTATTCTATGGATGAAAATTTTTCTAAAGCTAGTCACACAGGCCAATCAGTTTCTCCAAGGGGGAAAATTCCCCCTTAATCATTCCACTTTTGACCTCTTTGCCAAAACAGCCAGTTCACCATGGCATTATGATGTTGAAAGGGAAAATAAATGGAGGCTATAAACAGTTCTCCTAAGTTTTCAAACTTTCTGCCCCTAATAAGGCAGGCATAGATTAGTGCCAACAGCTAAGTGAAGGTGCTGTGCCTTTCCACAAAGACCCAGGGGGCCGCATAGGACTCTTGTGGGTTTCAGAGACCAAACAAATCAATTGCAAGCCTTCGTCTTTAAGAAAAAAATAAAATTGGCCTTAAAAAGTACTATTAGAAGCAAAATGCTAAATCTTTCTCTCTCTCTTTTTTTCCTGGCTGGTGGGAGCAGAAAGATATCCCTTTGATATCAGAGCAAATAAAATTTGAATTATTGACTGCTCATGTTAATGCTGAATTTTACTAGCACCATATTTCAAAATGAAATTATTCTAACATCTATGCTTCAAATTAAAATCTGTGATAATATATATTGCAGTCCAGAAAATGTCTTAGGTTCAGATGATGCAAAGTCTGGTTCCCCCTGAGAGTAAACACTGGGCATTGTTTCTCATGGGCTGAAGCTCTCCTGGTCCCTGCAAATAAATCTAAGTATTGATGACATCAGGGAGTGCTGCCTGGTTATCAAAGCACATATGGGGGTGGCGGCAGGGAGGCCGAGGCAATGTCACTTAACGGTCAAAGTGTGTCTTAAATGCAGGGTTGTCAAAACATGGCTTTCTCCTCGGATTCACAAAAATGAAAGGCCTATGAGAAAGCTTAGCATATGGCACACAAAACTATTCTCTCCCCACTCTGCCATGCTGGAATCCGAGTTTCAGGTTTCTCATTCCATCTTTGCTCCCGTGAGCTTTATAATGTCTTTTGAGGGTACTCACAGATTTCCAGGTCCCAAACGCCCATCTGTGTAAGCATGGCCAGCAGCTGACTTGTCACACGTCAACTCCCTACGTCCCAAAGCCCTCAGTGTTGCCCTTCCTGCCACCAACGTACCACGTCATCAAGGTGTTGGGGTGGGGGGGTGGGATGAGGTGGAAGGCAAGGGGCTAAGCCAGCCCACCCGTGCTCTGGCTGGTTCCTGCCAGGCGAAACTAGACCCCCACCCTTACATTCTGCAAAGAACGCTGCCCTTGAGTCTGTGTATGACTCGTCCTTAGGGAGGGAAGATGTCTTCACCTCCCAAAAGCCTCCATGTCCGAAGCCTTGCCAGCTTCCACCAGGCCCACTAATTAGATGTTAGCTAACATTGATCCGGGCCGGCCACAACCCACAGAACTCCTGGCCTACCCCTGCAGATGGCTCCCCACGACAGAAGACGTAAGAATTTAATTCCATGTTTTAAATTACTTTTCACAATTCTTTTCACTTCTTAGGAAAACAAGATCAAATGTTTGTAAGGACATATTTGAATATATTTTCACTTTCCAAGCACAAACTAGGGCCAAAAAAAAAAAAAGAGAGAATACATGAAATGTTCAGCAGCCATAAGACAAGAACGTCTCTCTCCCTGCTGCGAAATCAGGGTATGATACACAGAGAACATGACTCAAGAAAAACATCTCCAAACACTTTCTGATATATTCTCTCATTTAATCTTACCGTTCCTTGATGTTCACATTTTAATCGCAGTTTTAGAGCCTTAAAGCCCTCCAGTGGTACTAAAAGACGAAAGAATTTGAAGCATTATTTAATACTAACTTGAAGCAAAAGTGATGGCGTTTCAGGCCTCTAAAAAGGAAAATTTCACATTTAAACCACTCAAATGCCTCAGCATCTACATGAAACACAGCAAATTAAGTCTACTGAAACTTTGACTAGGGAAGTGGGCTGCTGTAAAATGTAAATAACTCCTAACTGGCATCTCTAGCTTTTTTGTTATAAATTTAAAAACTGGAGTGTAATTATCTCTTATTTACTAGAGTTACAAACACTGCCAAAGGGAAAGAAAATAAACCATTTTGTTTGAGATGAAGTTGCTGACAAAGGTTTGACAAAGAAAAATAATTAATAGCTCTGTGCCAGCACGGGGCAAGTCCTGGAGCTCAGCTAAGTGAACTGAGGACATGCCATGCACGGCTGCCCTGTGTCCCCGAGCTCCCTGGGGCCCTGCCAACAGCAGGGTGCACGCTCGGTTCTGAGAATCTTGGTGGCTTTAAGAGGGACTTAGGCTATGATGTAGGACAAAAGTCCAAGAAGTTTGTGAACATCCTCCTTAAGTTATTGTTTTGTGCAGAAATTGCTTTGTTCTCTGATTACAAACTTTCTCCTGTTTAAGAAAGCTGTCCGTGGGCAATTAATGTCCTTCAGCTGGGGATGCGAGTGTTCTCCAAGTTTGATTCCGGGCTCTACCTTTTAGAATTCTCGTCCTGAACAAATAGTGGCCAGAAAGCCTTCAGGACAGGGAGTCGTCTGTGCTGGCTTTCTGGTGCTGGGCCTGGGGAGGACCTCAGCTGACCACAATTGTACCTGAGGGTGAAACCCCTTAGAAGGAAGAGTCTGCCTTTAAAATGTACAAGTTTAGAGGTTCCATCTTAACTTCGCTTTTATAGTAACCTACAAAAGCCTTTTGAATACAAACTGCATGAAATTCTAGCAGATATCCTCTGTATTTTCATTTGTCTATTATGAATGCCAGGAAGCTCATGGCCCCAGAATGGTAAGATACTATCATTCTTTTCATCATCATTATTAATCATGGGTTTACTTGTAATACCCATACATTTCTGCCTCCTGTGATAATCCCTTCCCTTCCCCTGGGGCACAGTCATGTTTTATGACTGACAACTATTTTTTATATCCTTTTGAGGTGTGTTTGGGTCATTGGAAAGGGTTCAGGTCTTGAAGCCAGGCAGAAGCTGCTTTCTAGCCTTGGCAAATCACTTAATGTTTCTGAGCCTCAGTTTTCTAATCTATGAAATGGAGATAATATCTCTGCAGCAGAATGGGCAGGAACTATGCTGGTCTAATTCCCTCTGTACGCCCAAAGGCAAATGCCTGGTACATGCAGATGCCAGTGGCTGGCATGGAGTAGGCATCTAATGAGCGAGAGCTGTTATTATTTCTGTTAACAATATTAACAACAAAAACAAAATATTAATAATAAATGTTACTGACCCCAGAAATTTCTAATTCAATCTCCATTATTTCAAATTAATCCAGCTATTTTTTTCCCTTTCTCATAGAATTCAAGAAAAGTCCTGGGAATTGGGCTCCAACTTTACAGTGATAATCTTGGCTTTAGGAATATCCATTAAGAGTTTCTGATCCACGGAGGACTATTAACACTGACGGCGAGAGGGAAATTAGGAAGTCAGAATAAAATAAAGGTCTGCTCGCGCATATAACAAGATCATTTGCTCCTGCAAATACTATTTCTTGGCTCTCAACATCTTTTGCCCTTTCTCTGTAGGCTAAGACCTCTGGGGTAAAGGACAGTCAGAGGCCCACACGTTTGCAGAATAGCCTGGTATATCCTGTCCTTGCTACAGAGCATGGCAATCAGTAGCAAAACAGACCTCTCTTGACACACCTTCTTTGAGGATTCTGCAGGACCAAGGCTTTCTGCGGAAGCCACCACGGAGCCTTCCTCTCGGACTGGGCTGGTGAACTGCTTCCTGGAGCCCCCTGGTGGCCCTTTTCATATTCACACCACATTTGCACACCCTTTGGAGCAGGGAGAACACGCCTTTACATCCACTCAAGGGTTAATACTGGTATTCATCATCCACTGGGGCACTCTACTTTCTTAGGACAAAGGCAACATGCTCTGCGTTAAGGCTGGTATGGAAACAGCACCTTTCTCTAATGTCAGAGTCACTCATTAAGCATCTCTTGAGCACCTACTGTGTGCAAGGCCCACGCTGGGCACAAAGAATAAGAGAGGATTGTGACTCAGTTCCTGCTCTCGAGAAGCTTCCAGCGTAGAGGAAGAGGCAGACACGAATTCTGAGAACAATACAAGGAGATGTGCCAAGAGACCCCTGGGGACAGTGCCAGTCTCCTCGGGGAAAGTGGGAAAGTCACCAGGGAGGACGTACACGTTAAACTGGATCTTAGAGTCTTTTCTTAAAGACTAGAAATGAGGCAGGCAGAGAAAGGAGGGAGGGCATGCCAGGGAGAAGAGTCAATGTGCCTCAAAGCCAGGACCTGTTAGGGAAGTGTCGAGAAGCTGGGGGTGCCTGCGGCAGAGAGGAGTGGGAGAGGAGGACAGTAGCAGGGTTGGACCAAGAAGGACCTCATAGGCCATACCAAGGAGCGTGAACTTGATCTTTGCCGTCAGTGATTTTCCAAACCATGTTTTTAGGCTTCCCATAAACATTTGAATCTGATTTCATGGATGCTGAAACTAAGAGAAAACTGCAGTGGCCATCCATAATCCGCTAACTTCAAATTTCTGTGTTCGACTCTGATCTAACCATGTGAAGAACATCAGACAGGTTCCAACGGAGGAGCATACTACAAAACACCTGACCAGTACTCCTGAAAACTGGCAAGGTTGTCAAAAACAAGGAAAGTCTCAAAACCTAACACAGCCAAGAGAAGCCTATGGAATGTGACAACGTAATACATAATATGGTACCCTGATGGAATGCTGGAGCAGAAAAGGGAACCTATTAGGTAAAAATGAAGGAAATCTGAATAAAGTAGGAACTTTAGTTAATGACTATGTATCAGCATTGGCTTATTAATTGGAATAAATGTACCATACCAACGTACAATGTTAACAATAGGGGAAACTGGATACAGCGGATATGGGAACTCTCTGTACTATCCTACGACTTTTCTGTAAATCTAAAACTGTTCTAAAAAGTAAAATCTATTTTTTAAAAATTCTTTGCTCCTCCAAACAGTCAAATTTTGTTACTGATGGGCTTTATAACTAAATGTTACAAATTAGAACTTAGAAAATTAATTTATACTCTAGTAACATCAGCTAACATTTGTTGAGTAGTTATACCAGGGCAGGTATTCTGCTAAGTATTTAACATACCTTATCACATTTGATCCCTACAACAGCCTAACTAGGAACTGTCAATATCATATCTCCATTTTACAGATGAGGAAAGCGAGGCACGGAGAGGTTAGACAACTGGCCTGAGGTTACGTAAGTGTCAGATCCTGCATTCAAGTCCGGGTCTGTCTGATGCCATAGTCCAGGTGCTTAATG
>CAUYPO010059954.1:0-5000 GCA_963574435.1 Cheirogaleus major
CACCACACCTGACATTTGCTCTTCTTGAAACTGTCTTCTTTGGTCTGCTCTGACATCTTCCTCTCTCAGTTTGTTCCTCCTTCAGCAGCTGCTTGTCTCCGTCTGTCTTACTGGCCCTCCTGCTTCTCTCGCCCGCTGCACCAGGCTCATTCCTGGGCCCTCTCCACTTCTATTCTCTCTTGTCTAGTTGATCTACTCTGGTCCCCAGGTTTTAAATACCATGCACATGGGAATGAGTCTAAATTTATATACCTGCTTCCTCAGACTTTCCTCTGAGTGTCAGACACATGTATTTAGTAGTGGTCAACTGGACATCTAACCAAGGGTGTTTAATGGCCATCTTGAATCTACATTCAAAACATTTCTTAACTGCATTGTTTATTTTTTTATTGTTGAGTTTTAGAAGTTCTTTGTATATTTTGGATAACAGTCCCAGTAAGACCTTTATCAGACATGTCTTTTGCAAATGTTTTTTCCCAGTCTGTGGCTTGTCTTCTCATTCTCTTGATGGTATCTTTCACAGAGAAGTTTTTAATTTTAATGCAATTCAGCTTATCAGTTCTTTCTTTCATGGATCATGCCTTTGGTGTTATATCTAAAAAGTCATTATCAAATTCAAGGTCATTTAGGTTTTCTCCTTGTTATCTTCTCAGAGTTTTATAGTTTTGTGTCTTACATTTAGGTTTATGATTCATTTTGAGTTAATTTTTGTGAAGGGTATAAGGTCTGTGTCTAGATTTATTTATTTATTTATTTTTGCATGTAAATGTTCAGTTGTTCCAGAACCTTTGTTGAAGAGACTCTCTTTGCTCCATTGCATTGCCTTTCTCCTTTGTCAAAAACCAGTTGACTACATTTGTGTGGGTCTTTTCCTAGGCTCTCCATTTTGTTTCATTTATCTTTTTGTCTATTCTTTCATCAGAACCACACTATCTTGATTAATGTACCTTTATATAATAGTAAGTCTTAAAGTCAGGTAGTGTCGTCTACATTCAAAATAGATTCTTGATTTCCACCACCACATACATTCCATACCGGCATGACCCCAGTCTTCCCCATCTCAGTAAATGGCATCACTATGCATCCAGTTGCTCACACTAAAAACCCAGAAGTCATTCTTTCTCTATCCTTCTCAACTCACATCCAACTCATCAGTATGTTTCATCCATTCTTCTCCAGCAAGCAGAGCAAACCAGGTTGCATCTTTCTATTTCCACTTAGTTCAAGTCAAGAGCCAATCTCATTGGTACTACTATAACTGGTATCCCTCTTGTCCTCCTCTACAAGTGAAGCCCCTCCTTTTTCTTAAAAAAAAAAAAAAAAAAGCAGAACGAAGACTTATCATACACTTTTTACACTCAGCCTTGAAAACACAACCAGTCTAAGAAAAGTGGGATTTTTATGAGATATTGAAGTCAGATGGGAATGAGGCTTCTGGTTAAATCTCTTCGGAGAAAGGTAAAGCCCTGGCCCTGCACTGCCCAATACAGTAGCCACGAGCCAAGAGTAGCTATTGAGCACCAGGCGCAGCTAGTTTGAATTGAGATGTGCTATACACATAAAATACACTCCAGATTTTGAGGACTTAGTATGAAAGAAAAGAATCAAAACATTTTGGTAATTTTTAGGTTGATTACATGTTAAAATGTTAAAATTTTGTATATATTGGGTTAAATAAAAACCATCAAGATAATTTTTTTTTTTTTTTTAAATGTGGCTGCTAGACAGGTTTAAATGACATACACGGCCCCATTCTATTTCTATTGGCCAGCGCGGCCCTGGACAGGAACGCATGTCTGCTGCAGTGGTAAGATGGCAGAGGGGTCAGGACACCAGGTGACCTTTCAAAACACTTCAGATTGTATGATCTCTTGTTTAAAATCCTTTAATGGCTACCCATTTAAGTTAGAATAAAATCCAAGCTCTTTATGATATATACAAGGCCCAGCGCAATCCCCTTCACTCAACGCACTTCAGCCTCCGCAGCCTCCTCTCTGTTCCTCCAAACACCAGGCTCTTTCCTGCCTCACGACTTCTGTCTGCACTTGCTGCTCCTTCTCCCTGGGATGCTCCTACCACACTTGCTTTGATGGCTGGATCCTTTTTACTTAAGTTTTGGCTAAAATGAATAAATAAAAGTTCTTAAATATGATGTAATTCTAGATGCATTTTTATATTGCCTTAAAATCTTTAATTCAGTTTTACAAGTGAAAATTATGTAACAATATGTATAGAATGATCCAACTTATGTAAAAATAGACATAGATATGTAAACATATTGATAACTATTCAGAAGGATAGATACCAGTGAACTGAGGTTACCTCTGGGGTTATACTCTACACATTGTTCTGCAACTTACTTTTTCACAAAGCAGTATGAATAAAAAAAAATCTTTCTATGCCAGCTCATATAAGATGTCCTTTATTCTAATGGCTGATGATATCCTTTTGTATGGCTGTATTATAATTCATTTCACCATTTTCCTATATTGATGGATATTTAAATTGTTTCCAATTGTTTTTGCTATTACAATTGAATCTTATTATTGCTGACATGGATTTCAATTCTTTGGATCATAGAAAATAATTTACTTTCTCTTCTATGGGAACCAGTCTTTTATCATAGTTTCTGAAATAATATGTCCTGTGCAATTGTGAAATGTGGTCAGCTTAAGCATTAACAAAATTTTTTATATGCAGTTTATATATTGATATTATCTCTAACCAACATCTTTAAAATTTTAACGTACATATACAATTTATGAAGACCCAGCATTCTTATTTCTTTATGATGAATACTCCTTTATGATTCTTATGGTCCTAATAATTTGGAGAAGAGAGAACAGGTGAAAAAAATAAGAGAACCAAAAGGATGTTTGGTTTCTCACCTCTACTTATCCCTAATCATTTATTTTTTAAAGAAATTGCTCACAGGTATATACTAGGCTGGACTTAATGGGAAAATTTGGTTTGCAAAAATCTAGCTAATTTTTTTTTTTTTTAACAGGACAATCAGGAATTGCTGAAAAATTTCAAGTTTATTTGATCAAGGCCGATGAGATTTTCATTCTACTCTCCCAACTGTGTTTACATTCATTAAGGCCAACATGGGTCATTCAATGCAGATAATGCTATATTATACTGGTTTTAGAACTATGGAAATTGGTTTTTTTTGGATAGAGGAAATAATTAGCAATGCAATTTTGGTTAAGGAATTTAATTTCTTTGTATCTATACAAGAAAATGAATAATGGGAGAGAAAACTGAAGAAGTAGGCTGTGGCCAGATCACTAATTGTTAAAGTGAGATGTTTGGACTTCATGACCCTTTCTTTATCTCTTCTTTCTTGGGAGTCCAAGACCCCATATAGTATTTTGATAGAATTGTGTTGAATAGAATTTTGTGGCTATTCTGAAAGTGTAATCATAATTTTCTGTGAGAAAATTAATTTCAACTTACAAATAACTAATTCATAAATTAATTTTTAAAACAGTCTATTGTTTCATGACTTGTTGTTCTGGTTAACATTATTTAATCTAGCTGTGTGATCTCAGGTAAACTACTTAATCTTTCTGCTTCTCAGTAACTTGTGACTTAACAGAATAGTGAGATACTTCCCAGTGACATTTTCAGTTGGAAAATTCAATGATTTACATGAAGTCCTGGCATGTTATTAGCAAAATGTCAACATTTATCACTCAATCCCTAAGTTTTTTCATTCAGAATGTTTTTTTTGAGATGGGGGGTCTCACTATACGGCCCAGGCTGGTCTTGAACTCCCAGACTCAAGTGATCCTCCCAAGTAGCTGGGATTACAGGGACACACCACCAAGCCTGGCACTCACTTAGAGTACTCTTTAGCAACATTAAAAAATTTAAACATTTCTTCTGCAGGATATGTAAAGTAACAGAAAAACATGCTCTGTAATTTTCTTGTGTGTAGTACATAAAGATTGGTGCTTACTTTTAGGTGATGTTAAAGGGAACTATACAGGAATTGGCATTTATTGAGTGGCTTATATCTGGAACTCTCCTCAGTCTTTTCATACTTGGCCATTTAATCTATACATTAGCATTATCTTCATTATACATATGAAGACTCTAAAGCATTCTAATTTATAAATTAGATACTTAGAAGTTTGGAAAGTGTTACACACACAGCATTGCTGAGCTTAAAAAAAAAAAATCAGTCTTAGACCTACAAAGGCAAGGACTGGATCATATGTGTGGTTTGAGAACTCTGTGAAGTGCTGCCTGGGTGGTCAAGTGCTTTCCCTCTTTTTTTATTTCCTAATTGCAACACGAGGCTTTTCACAGAGATACTAATTTACAAGCGGTTTGGGATATTCATAGACCACGAAAGCTATTCAAGAACTGTCAGTTTTTATAAGGGACCTCAAACCAGTTAGGGGACAAAAAAGTCACTCAAAAGTCAAATCTACCTCTTTTATTCTATCACCATAGTATATTTTTATAAGCTTAAAATAAATTGAGATGAATTTTCCCAGCTAAAGCAGTTTGCCATTAGAAACAGCCAACATTTCTCAAGTCTCTGGTAAAATACAAAGTGCATTAAGTAAATTTAAATAAACCAATCAGAAAAATATAACAAGCAGGAAAAGAAGGGATTTTTCTCTGACTCTGAATGAGAGGACACAGAGTTGTTACAAAGGAGCTTTGAGAACATTATACAGAGACAACTAGAGATAAACATCAATATGAAATTCTAATACAGCAACAATGATTAATCATGAGTAAGAAGACTTAATTCTCAAATAGAGCTGGCAAATGATAAGTGAACAGAGGCTTCACTAATAACTGAGTTAGTGAAGAAAAGTGTGTTTCTTTGGGAGATCTGGTTCTGATTTGCGTCATGCCAAAGTGCAAGTTATGAAGGTAATGTGATGAAACTCAACTAAATGCTATCACAAGCTTTGGATACAAATCAAATCTTTTAACTACAAATTTGGTTAAGATGAATCTACAGATATGTACAAAAA
>CAUYPO010059954.1:10000-17790 GCA_963574435.1 Cheirogaleus major
TTGAAATTATTTACAATTACTTAAAACTAGTTTATTTTTATTTTCCTTTTTTTTTTTTTTTTTATTTTTATTTTCAATTATAGAAAAAACTCACAATACTGATAGAAATTCACACATTTTTAAAATGATCTAAACACATATAAACATCTATACCTCTTAAACCAGTTGATAGTAACACTAAGCCCTGATAATCTTATTATTATTATTATTTTGGCTATACAGTTTAAAAGACAATTATCATTCACTTTTATCATGATTATCTTCATATCAGCGGAAAAATTGTGAAATATGAAAATAAAACATAATTTACCTTGACTGCATTTTCAGAACCTTCCTCTTTAAAATCTTCGTATTTCATTACTTCAGCCATAATGAATCCCTTTTCAAAATCTGTGTGAATCTTTCCTGCAGCCTGAGGAGCCTTCGTCCCTTTCTTTGAAAAGAAAGACCAGAGAAAACTAATTGCATTTAAGGTGATTGATTGTAAGCACAGAGTTTCTTTTCTCTGACCTGCAGTTGGGCTCAACTAAAACTTAGTTTACTATCAGTTAAGATGTCAGGTCTACAATTAGTACATTTTCAACACTGGGTACTATCTGTGCAGAAGATTTAGCACAGATAGATCAGTAGATATTAAAGCGTAGCTCTGTTCTTCCTAACAGTCATCCACAGTTTTATTGATTTAGATGCAGTGGTCTGGTTTTGGTGTAGGTTTCATTTCGATTTTCTATTCTTCACAGTGGAAAAAAATAAAGATTTTTAAGTAACTTTCAAGCTGAATTATCAAAGGTTTTAAAAAGATAAAAAACCCTCAAAATTTCAGCTCATCTAAAGAACATGTAAAAATCAATAAATAAATGGACATTTTAAAGGTATTTCTAACAAATCATATAATCTATGTTCAGCAAATTGTGAAATTCTCAAAAAATTAACAATAAAATGTTTGAACATTTTGCATAATATACTCTGCCTCTAACCATCATGAAGGAAATTCAAGTTTATAAAGGAAGAGAAATGTCTTATAATTACCCCATATAGTAAATTACAAGGGCATACATCACACACACACACACACACACACACACACACAGAGCCATAGAAATTTGAGAATTAACGGTGACCTAAAGGCTGCTTAATAAAGCATGTTAAAGTGATAAGGAGTCTGACACTATAAAGCACAGTTTTTACAATAAAAGATGTATTGGGTTAATATGGCTACTCACTGATGCTTACCTGACTAAATATCTTAGCACATTAAATCATGGATACTTACAATCAGTCTTAAGATAAGCCAGCTTTCACATTTTTAAGCCCAACGTATGCTATCTTTTCTGCCACACATACTTAAGTTTGAAAGTTCTAAGGCTTTAAAATACATCTTTAAAATATATAGTAAAAATAAACCCTGATAATTTGTTTACCAAGTTGAATTTGCTTTGACATTATTTTTAAAATCTATATAAAAGGACCTTGGTTAGAAGTCAATCAAATATTTTTTTTTACAAAAGGGAGAGGAGATAAAAGTAAATCTCACATTCACACATTAATATTACGTTGAACTCTCTCCATGTTTTTATCCATATTAAATCAAAATAAATGTAACAATAAATTACAACAGCCACTGAAAATAGAAATCAAAGCAGCACTAAAATTTATCATGTAGCATATATTTAAAAAGCATAATAAAAGACTAAACACAGTATTTCTAAACGTTCTGGTATTATTTTTATATTATGTAACACTGTTATTACGATTACATATATTTCAAAATATTTTTCAATAGTAACACTACTATATTACAATATATTTACATTTTAAAGCAAACCATTACAGTTCAGTTTCTATTGTCCACTGGGAATAAATTAGTCATTCTCTCTGGTTGTATTCAGTATACATCAATATTTAAAATACATATCATATTTTTAAAGAAGATTGGACATATAACACCAAAAATAAACATTATTTCTATGAATTCAAATAAAAAAGGCATGAATTATTACACATTGAGTTTAGCTTTTTGAGCCTAACTGTGTATCTATGAAGATCATAATGATGTCATATTGCTTTTATTGCTGAAAATGTAATCCGAGCAAAGCAAAGGAGGAAAGAACCACCCGCAACCCAAACAAACTTAGCGAATACAAAATGAAAAGCAACATCAATTTCACTGCAGACAAACCCAGTCACACAGATTAAGCAAGCACAATACTGGTGCGTCTTATCTCTGACCACAGGAGGAGGGTAGACAGATTCTACAGGATGAAGAAATTCAGACTATGTAATAGGCAGAATCAATTGTTACCTGCCTCAATCAATGCCGCTCCACTTTCACTGTTCAGCAGCTCACAAATAATTAAAGTTATCCTGGACAAAAACCTCATCTGTAATGACTAGCTAACCGCCACCATGACAAACTTCAAAGTCAGTGATATCAATCTGAATTCAATAGTGTGGAACTGGATATAGCTGATGAATAAGTATGAATCTTACCCTGATGGTCCATGCACGCACTTCATCTGGGCCTGCAGTGAAAAAGTATTCTAGTTGGAGTGCTGCAAACCCAGCCTTAATGATCTTTGGCAAAGCACTGAAATAAAATGAAACAAATTCACTCAACACGTAAGTTGATTGTGCCAGAAATCAGTATAGAGCTAAAATTATTCATTTCAAGCAGAAAATGTTAAAAGATATTAGTAAATGACCATTCATCATTTATAATACACTTGAAGAGGTCAGAAAGCAAGTAACTATTTCTAAAAACATCCCTTCTAAAACTGGTTTTAATTGTATTAACCTAAATGTATAATTTTGAATTGTTTACTATTAAAAAAAAGAAAAATTAGACCTACTCATCTTATGGCTATTTTCATCCAATATTAATTATTTCCAGAATCTGGGCAATGAAAGCAAAATTATTTGACTGAAATCCAATATTCAAACAATATATTACTGTTACTCAGAAAAAAATTATGGCAACTGATTCACCCTTTCCCCTCCCCCACTGAACATGACGAAAGAGTTTTGGCGATCATTCCTCCTCAAAAATATACATAACTAATACCTATGTTATAATTAAAACACTGTACAGAGATGACAGATGACAGTTAAAAACTTAATTTAAAATAAATCTTTTCACTCTGTCTCATGGTAAAGAAAGGAGAAGATTCCCTCTTTATAATGGTAATTACTCTGTCATTTATTATTCTATCAGCGCAAGCAATTAAATTACTGCAAGGAAATAGTTGATAATAAAGTGTAGGGAAAATGAATGCTAATTAACCTTTGTGTCATGTTCGCTTCCAGATACTTCTGTCTCTCCTCAGCACTCAATTCTTGCAACTTGAGTTCCAAGGCCCCACTAAAAGGAATGACCAAAGCACCTGGGTCATACTTGTCCACCCACTCTTTAATTTTTATCAACCTGTAGACAAAAAAGGCCACAACATTATCTTGTAGTGCATGCATGACTGTACCACATTCATTATTATCAAGTAGCACATACATATTCATAAGAATTGCACGGTTTTATGATGCCATCTTTTTGTGTATAGCTTTCCAAGGTCAAGGCATTAACAGGCAGCGACTGCTTCAGGTATACGCCATAATATTTTACTGTAACCTACTTTTACTTTAGCACATTATCTATGGGAACTACTGTACAAATATTTTTAAACTTTTTTTAGTTATACTAAAATTGTTCAGCATTAACACCTGTACCCTAGAATAAAGCCTCAATTTTATAGTTTCTTATTTTCCTTACTTTACAAAGCAAATTTTAAAATATAAAGTTCTGTTTGTACAGGAATCACACCTAAAAATGCCAGCTAATTTTGAAGAGTCCCTGACAAACAAAGAATTCGTTCTATAGAGATATGTATATGCTGGGTTTAGTTACTTCTTAGACTAACAGAACTTATAGTTATCATTGGTTTTGAGGGAGATTTTTGCTAGTCAAAATAAACATGTGCAGAAATACAGATTTACAAATACAGTCGATTATGTACACACTGTTCTTATGAACCTGACTTTTGCAGGAACATAAATAATAGAACTGCAGAGGAAATAAATTCCTTTAATCACAAAAGATTTGGAAAGCCAAATCAGTTAGGAAACTGATACAAGTTCTTGAGCACATTACTGAGTCTTTGTTTTTTTTTCCTTCCAAAGCATGGAGTATTTTGGCAAAGTAGTAATTAGAACATAAATGAAATAAGTGTAGTTAATCTTTTAACTAGGTTCAGATCCTACCACTTTCCCAGCTTTTTATTCCTGGGCAGGTTACTGAATCTTTCTAAGCCTCAGTTTCCTCATCTGTAAAGATGGTGATAATAATAGTACATAATATATCATAAAGAACCTAGACAAAGAATGCCTGTAAACAGTAAACAGATAATTAACAGTAGTTACTATTACTAATTGTCGCTCTCAGATAATCATAGCATATACTCCTACAATTCTGGAACTGAGTTTAGTATAGGACTGACTATAGATTCCCTTGAAATTTATATTAAAAATTTTAATGTATGCCATAGTCCTAGGTACTTCCACTAGCCTCCTATATTTAGATGAAGGTTTTAATAGCTATTATGGCAAAATACTGTAGCAGAATCTTTTAAATAATCATTGTAAATGCCACTTTAGGGGAAAAGAAAAATAAGAACTAAATCACAAATCCTTCAAAACTCAACTATCAAAGAAAATGGCACACAATTATTAGAAAATTAAGAATATGGCCCACTTAGCAGGATTCAGGATGAGAGAAAGGAATGAAAAAATTCACACAACAGTTTGTACATGTTTGTTATATAAAAGTAACTACTTATTTAATATGTTATTAGTGCGTTTTTATCTTTATAATAATATTTTTTCCTTTGTTCATAATCCTAAAAAAATGGACCAATCCCTAATATTCGTTTTGTAATAAAGTAGATAGTCTTTAAATACAATTAAAACCATATATTTTCTTATCCAAAATTATAAAGGACAGGCAAAAAAAAGGGGGTGGGATTTAAACTGGTACTTCTGCCTATAACAACACAATGGGTTTGTTTCTAGTTTACTTCATAGACTTACACGCTACTCTATATTCACACAAAACTCTATGTTAAAATATTCTCATCAGTGGTTTTGTAACAATAACATACTTTTATTATACAAGTTAGATATATAATTTAAAAAGTAGATCACATACCAAATACAAATTCAATAAAAGTGAAATAAAACAAGCCCAGGTAAAAGGACAATATAAAAATATCATATACATTTTGTTTCATAAATATGGTCAACATAACTAATAAAACTAGAACTGTTATGAAACAACAAGATAAGAAATAATTACTTCGGCTAAAACATCAATTCAGAATAACAATAGTTCTACCCTGTCATTTTAACAGCCTTTCCTGCAGAGTCCTTAGAGGGATTATTTGCATTCCTCAGGTGTTCTATTGTACAATTCAGATGAATAAAGACTTACAAATCATTCCTCTACCGCCAATGTGAGACTTTGATCTGGTGAATACACCATTGTACCTTAACTATAATTGGCAAAAAACCTGACAGTGTAGAGCATCACAAGCTTAATAACAAAGGAGAATATCTCAAAGTGTTGACAGATGATCTTCATAATGCAGAAGCAGAGCTGGTACATTTTAGCAGTAAATGAGCACTGAGGTCTAAAGGTCTCTAAAGTGACTGACATCAGACCTGCTATAGCCTCACTAAAAGAAAAAGGTACCGTCACACTCTCCGTAAAGTGAGTTAGGCTCTTTGCCTGCAAGCTTCACTTTTGTGACTTTCACTGTCATAGAAAACACAGGGAAGATGAAAAGTGAGTTAGGTTCTTTGGCTGTCTGCTTTACTTTTGTGACTTTTACTATCAAACAAAAGTGAGAAATGTCCCAAAATGAGTTTCAATTATATATTTGAAATACGCCTTGAGTAATTAAAAAATACAACTCAATTTCAAGATTATAGACTGAAATACATACAATATATCTATTAGGTCTTATGGTTACAAAAGTGTGATAATGAGGCCAAGATCACAAGTTTGAACCCCATAGGGACCAGTTACCTTTTGCAGAAAAATATCTATTCTCTTGCTACAAACCATGCCCCAAACTGTAGCTAGTCATCTCAAAAATGTATGCTACTGGCACATGAGGAATATAGAAAATTAAAGTTGAGCTCAGCACCACTACTAAAAAACAATTCCAAACACATTCTGTCAAAGTGACTGAATAAAAATCTCCATGTACAAATGATAGCAAATGTCAAAAGAAAGCCATCCAATTGCTAGTGAGCAAAATAATGATGATATTGTCATAGAATATCAAATTATATGGGGGGTGGGGAAGAAGGAACAGTAAAGACAGTAGACTCTCAAAGAGTTAAACTGTAAAGACTTTTGTAATATTCACTTGCAAATGTATATGAACAGATTATTCTAAGGGGAACCATCCTTCCACATAAGGAGCTGAAGCCACGTTTGATTTCCTCAAGGTCTTACGAGTAACAAATAAAAAGAGGAATAGCCATTAGTTGTGTTTTTCTCCCTGGCAGTGATTCTACAGCAGAGAGACAAAGCAAGGATTTTAGTTTTAGATTAAAAGAGTGATGCTTTGAGATACACTGGCAGATTGTGATCTGTAGATTTTTTTTGGCAGAATGAGATCTTTAGTATTAAATTTCCAAAAGAGCGTGTCTCAAATTTACTTTTAGTCTTATAATCTGACCTTCTCCTAGCCAGTCTTAAAATTCCAGATTCCAAAATTTGATTTTCCTAGGGTTAGTTTACATTGTTTATATTTCTTTTCCCAGATACTAATTTTATTACTAAAAATTCTATTTATTTCTTTTTCAAATTTACCTGCTGTTTTTGGGTAATATTTTACTCTTTTCTTATACATTCATTGTCTCTTTTAACATTAACTTACAAATTCCTTTCAGACTACTTTTGACTTCTAGTTTCTTGGGTATAACTCCTCTCCTCCAACCCTGGTCATCTGGAAATGACCTCTGGGGACAGTTGGTTCCTATATATGTGGTGGGGTGGGTGTGTATGTATGTGTGGTCATTTTGGGAGGTGCAGCTGGTGCCAGGCTCTGGGTCAGTTTATATGTTTTTAGGCTTAGTGTTTCTGCATTAGGTTATGGGTAATGACTTTAACAGTGTAGTTCCAATCTCTAATTTCCTGAGAATTATAGTTTCCTCTCTTGGCTGGAAGGGATGAAGGGTATTTTCTAGAATCTGATCATGGAAAGAACTGCTCTTTCTAGGCTTTGTAAGTCAGCCTAGTTCCAGTACCAGTATCCGGTAACCCATACCTTGACTCTTACTCTGATATGGAGACTAAAGTCTCTAAACCACATATAGTAGTCCCTCTTTATTCAAGGGGGCGTATGTTTCAAGACCCCCAGTGGATGGCCAAAACCTTATATAGGACCAAACCCTATATATATTATGTTTTATCTTTATAAAGTCAAGAATTTTCAGCCAAGCATGGTGGCTCACGCCTTGTAATCCTAGCATTCTGGGAGGCCGAGGCAGGCGCATCATTTGAGCTCAGGAGTTCAAGACCAGCCTGAGCAAGAGCGAGACCCCATCTCTACTAAAAAAAATTGAAAAAAATTAGCTGGACAACTAAAAATATAAATATATATAAAAAAAATTAGCTAGGCATGGTGGCACATGCCTGTAGTCCCAGCCACTCGGGAGGCTGAGGCAGAAGGATTGCTTGAGCCCAGGAGTTTGAGGTTGCTGTGAGCTAGGCTGGCGCCATGGCACTCTAGCCC
>CAUYPO010059955.1:0-17903 GCA_963574435.1 Cheirogaleus major
AAGCTTGTTGTACTTAGCAGGCAGCTTTACTTGTATAGTAATTCAGAATAGGTAACCTATACACATATGTTTTCATTATGTTATTTTTAAATGTTCACAATTTTATTTTGATGAATGAAAAATTAGAAAAGTCATATCACGGCTATTGGCTAAAGTCGACGCTTGGCTGTGCGCCTTCATATCATGACTGTCAGCTAAAGTCGCTGTGCGCATTCATCTGTGGCTGCCGACTATAGTCGACGCTGGTACCGAAGTGGTTAAAGTAGTATCCCTCAACACGGAAAGTCCAGCACTATCACAGTACTCTGTGCCTTTCTTTCTTACCTAGCACTAATCATAATTAACTGTTATTTTGTAACATAGGGTCATAAGTACAGATTCTAAAACCAGACTGCTTGGATGTGAATTTCTTTTTTTTTTTTTAATCTTAAACTCATAAGATTGTTACATTGGATGTGAATTTCTACTCTGCAATTTACTGGCCATGTGACCCTGGTACAAATGACTTAACCTCCTTGTTACATAGGGATATTATGTATCCTCAGCTATTTTTTTTTTCTTTTTGAGACAGAGTCTCACTCTGTTGCCGGGGCTAGAGTGCCGTGGCGTCAGCCTAGCTCACAGCAACCTCCAACTCCTGGGCTCAAGCGATCCTCCTGCCTCAGCCTCCCCAGTAGCTGGGACTACAGGCATGCGCCACCATGCCCGGCTAATTTTTTCTATATATTTTTAGTTGGCCAATTAATTTCTTTCTATTTTTAGTAGAGACGGGGTCTCACTCTTGCTCAGGCTGGTCTCAAACTCCTGAGCTCAAATGATCCATCTGCCTTGGCCTCCCAGAGTGCTAGGATTACAGGCGTGAGCCACTTCGTCCAGCCTACATAGGGATACTAATAGTATTTCATTCACCTGTTGCAAGAATTAAATGTGTGAATAATGTGGAGCACTTCAAACAGGACCTGGCACACAGTAAGCACCATATAAACATCAGCTATCAGTACATAACGTGATTTGTTCAATATGTTATCATCTTTCACCCCATCCCACCCCTAGAATGTAAGTTGCCTGAGTGGAAACCATTCTGTGCTGCTCACAGCTGCATTTCCAGAACACAGAGCACATGGTGTGTGCTCAGAAAGTATTTGCTGAAGGAGCAACTGAGCTGAAATATCTCGGCAAATAAGGGGTGGAGGCAGGCTTGGTACCCAGGTGTCTCTGTGAGCACTTCCGGTTCCTGGGAAGGAGAGGGGGAGGGGACTATGAAGGAGGTCTCTACACCTAGTTCAGGGCAGGTGCAGGGAAACACAAGCTGGATTTATGGAAGAATATCTGCCCCCTGCCTCACTCTTCAAGAACCATGATCCCATGGAGGTTGGAGGCAGGAGGCAGTGAGGGGTGAGGCAGTGAGGCCAACGGTTATGTGAGCACTGGGGGCTCTGAACAGAGGGTAGGGGGAGAGAACAGAAGGTATTGTTTAAAGGATGGACGTGCTGAGACCTGCAGGTCAGAACAGCCTCTGTGGAATGGACTGGTAGAAGAAACTAGAAGCAAAAAGACCAGAGAGGAGGTGTGGAAGCAGAGCAGGTGAGAGGTGGTAAGAGCCTGAAGCAGGGCAGGGCTACAGGATGGATATAAAACTTTTAAAAAGTCAAGAAATATTTTAGAGGTAAAATGAATTAATAGCAGGATAATATTAGTAGCTGACACGTCCATAGCTGATACCATGTGCAAGGCTCTGTTCTGAGTGACTTACATACATTTACCCATTTAATCTTCACAGAAGCCCTGTGAGGCAGGTACTATTATTATTATCATTTCCAATTTAAATGTTTGGGAACAAAGAACCAGGCAGGTTAAATGATTTGCTCAAGATTACAGTTAATAAAAGGCAAAGCCAAGATTTTAATCTAGGTCTTTTGGCTCCAGAGTCCCTGCTCATAACCACTACTTGCTAAATTGCCTCTCTTGGTATTATACCTGATTAAAGGTTGTTTTCTGTTTTGTTTTGTTTTTTAAGGTCTTAAGCACTATATTCGCAGGTGGAGCCATAGAAATACCATATTTGCTGCCATGGGACTTTTTTTCTTAAACTAAAAACTTGGAAATTCACGTGTTTAAAAAAATTTTTTTTTCTTTCACAGACCCAACAACAAGTCAGAACTTAGAAAATTATTAACTGTGGATACAGAAGATAGATAAGGAAACAAAAGACAATGTCTCCAACTCCCAGTAGATTTAGATACAGCCAGTACACTAAAATCAGTAAGGAGATACAATTAGCTGACCCAGGATGAATTATCTGGAAGAAGCAGAACCCCAGGCTCATGTCAGATGAAGGGATGGAAGAGAAAAGGGAAGGAGCTAAATCACCTTTCCATCCCATATTAAGCATAAGAACTCTACTTAAAAACCCCCAACACCTTGGGGCTCCACAGCATCAGCCCCAAATTAAACACCTGGAGACTTGAAGCACAAAGAAAAGGAGTCGCTTGGCCAGCAACCAGCTGACCTCAGGGCTTGAAGCCTTCTAATCCCAGATGAGGGGCCCCATCTGTCAAATTACTGCCCCCCAGCAGCAATCCAGGACCTGTTTCAGCACCACGGACAGTGCTCCAGGGCCAGACCTTGTCCAACCACACTCTGCTGCTGTCAGGTTCCAACCCAGATGGCCCCTACTCCTCGTTTCCCCCTCAGTCATCCCAGGCACCAGCACCTTGCTGAACTCGGCCATAAGCGTGCTGTTCTGCAGACGGAAGTCCTCCTCCTGGCTGTGCAGCTTTGCCTGCAGCATCTCATTTTCACTCAGCAGCACCTCGACTTCCTGCAGTGGCAGACATGGGACAGGACTCCAACAAGGGCAGGAAGGATGGGGAGGTATGACAAAGAAACACAGAGAGGGAGAAAATGACATGAAGGAGGATGTGGGGTAGAGAGAATGAAGCGATACAAGAGAAACAGACCCAGAGAGGGATAAAAGGAGAGACAGGAGGGGGAGAGAGAGACATGGGAAGGGAGAGAGTAGGGGGAAGAAAGGGGAAGATAATGACAGGGGAGACAGGAGGCAGAAAGAGATGGGGAAAGAGGGAAAATAGGGAAGGAGAGAGGGATTGGAAGGGAGAGAGAGAAAAAGAAAGGTCAGGAAGACAGAGATAGGAACAGAGGGAAATTGGCAGGGACAGAACAGAAACAGAGAGAGAAGAAAGGGGGTCAGGGAAAGAAATGACTTAGGAGGTGACAGAGGAATTGGAGGAAAGAGAAGCAAGGAGTCAGAGAGAGAAAGAGGAAGTAGAAAAGAGAGAAATGCTGGCAGAGATAGGAACAGGGTGGGGAAGAGACAAAGAAAAGATTGGGGAGAGAAACAAGAGCCAGAGAGAGAGGAACAGGAAGACAGAGATAAGGACAGAGAGAGAGTCAGAAAGAAGGACAAAGAGAAAGAGAGAAGGAAAGAGACACACTGAGAGAGGCACAAGTTTGAGACAAATACAGGAAAACAATGACAGATACAGAAACACATGGCAGCAAGGTAGTCGTAGATGCAAGGACACACACAGAGAAAGACGGACCAGTACGAGGAGACCCCAGCATACGCGAATATCCTGCCAAGACAGTCTCCCAGACACACTTGGGTCCCCCATGGGTCCCCTTACCTGAGCTTTCTTGCTCTTGCTCAGTGCCTAAAGGGGGGGTGGGAAGAGAGTTAATGTGAGCAGAGATGGACACCCTCACTAAGGGATAAAGACAATTTTGGCAAGTGTTAAGAGGGGGACAAAGGTGATAGAGGTTGCAGGATGGGAGTGCCTTCAACCATAGAACTTGCATGACAATTTGGAGCCCACAGGAATGATGGAATGAGTGAGTGAGTGAATAAATGAATACAAATCTTGCCTTGGGCCTGTAGCACAAAGAAATCATCCTTTCTTCTAAGCTCTTGGGGCTGGTTAGGGGGTCTTGGTATTTAACCTTTTATGGCCTGGATCTCCAGGCTCAGAAGTTATGGCTTCATTGGTACATCTGCCCAAACATGTCTACTTGGATCCCTCCCATGCAGTGTGGGAACTGCTGCTCCCCTGCTGGGCAGCCAAGGGCATTGTGAGGTTTGGGGAATCAGCATTCTACCAAAGAGAAGCCCAGCTTTCTCACTGTCAGATTTGCTGCATTTTGTATCCCTTCATCCAACAAATATTTATCAAGCTCACACTATGCATAACATTGTGCTACGCACAGGGACAGAGCGGTGAAAAACAACGCAAAGAAGGACCTTGAATGTCTTGAGGGGCCATGATAGACTACACTGTATCTCATCTTTAGAGGATCTGAGAGGTGGGTTTGGTCTCATTTTGCCAACTGGACCAGGGCAGGGATGGGAGGCAGGAGCACAAGGCAGATTCACTGACAGATTTGACAATTTAATTAAAAGGTAGTGAATGAGAACGAGTAAGTAATTGAAATTAGAAATGAGTTAAGAGTAAATTAAAATCAATCCATAAATTAAGCAAGATTAGGTAAAATTAACAAACTAAAGAGACTTCCATGAGAATTCTTTAATGAGTACAAGAAAACAGCTTGCCACATTAGGTCTGGTTCACTGTGGGTGCTCACTGGATAGATGAATGAGTCAGACTGGTAGAGGGAAGCAAGGGTGGGTGGATGGGTGGGTGGAGGGAGGTACCTTCTGAGCTTTGCTGAACTCCTTATCCAGGTAGGCGACCTTCTGTCGAAGACTGGTGAGTTCTGGTGTGGGGAAAGCAGGGAATCTCAGCTTCAGGCATGGCAAGGAGCTGAAAGGTCTTCCTGCTGGGCCTCTGAGGAAAAACCTCAGCCTCCGTCCCTTAAAGCCACCCCCATCTAACGAGACCCTCCTAGCTCACCAACACCATTCTTGCGTAGTTCATCTGAAAGCTGGTAATTGTTTGTCCGGAGTTCCAGGAGCTGAGCCTTTAGGAGAAGCAGGGAAGAGAAAGACTTGGTCAGAAAAGCACCTCTACCCACACCATGAGGGAACCAAGCCCCTAAGCCCCCAGACCCCACACCCTCCATGTGCCTCTTTAGCCATTCCTTAAGACCTGTACCTGCTGCATCCTAAATAAGCCTCCAGGCCCTCAGTCCCTGCCCCACCACCCCCAGCTTCACTTATAACCCAAGATAGCCTCACCCCTCCATCCACCCCCCATCCACTCTGCACTCAGCCATCACAGAGCACTGCCCCCATCAGGCTCTTGTTCATGTGCACTGCATGGCTCTCTATGCCCACGGGATAAAATTCCTCCTCCTCATCTTGGCTGACATCTTCACACACTAAACACTGTCAGGAGTGTTGCCCATCTTCTTGGCCAGACCTGGAGGCCTCTGAAGGCAGGGAGCAGAGACTTGCCTTCCTTCTCTTTCCCAAGGGAAGAAGGTCTGATATTCTCCTGCCTGACTTTCACTGAGTCAGGCGCTTCCCAGGGTCCCCCTTTCCCCAGTGCTCTCAAAACATGTCCAGGCCCCCTTCAAGAATTAAGGGAAAGTGACATATGGGCTATTCCAAACAGCACACTCCTCCCTACCAGTCCTGTAGGGCCCATTCTCTGGTTCTTCCCAGACCCACCTACCATCCGTTACCCCACCAGGACCTTTCCCTCCCGCCCTCCCATGGCACCAGCCTCCATCCCCTACCCCGGGTAGTCTGTTCAAGATCAGAGGGCTTGTCCTCTACAGAATCTTTCCTACCCCTGTCCTCCCCTCCCCAGGACACAGTGATCTATCTCCCCAAGTCCTGATCCAATTGGAATACCCCCTTAGAATCCCTCCCCAACAGAGCCCAATGGTTTTCCCTCACTCACTGCACAGTGGGATCAATCTTCCTCACTCAAGGGTCCCCCCACTCCCTTCAAGATCTATCTAGTCATGATCCAATGGGATGGCCCTACACCCTTTAGGGTTCCTCTTCTACAAAACCTTGGGTGGGCCAGTTGGACTAGTCTTACATAGAATCCACCACAGAGATTACAGTGGTCTTCCTCATTCGTGGTTCAATGAGCTCACCCTTCTATCCTCAGTATCCCTCACACAAGGACACCTGGTTTCCCTCATTCAAGGACCAATAGGATTACCTGTTCTCATTCAGAGTTCCTCCCTTCCCCCCATAGGACCCTACTCAGGGTTTCCTCCTCTCAGAGTCTCCCCCAGTGAGAAATTCTCTCAACAAGGGCCCATTCACCATACAAGGCTATGGTCTTTCATCCCGTCACAGAGTTCCCCCTCCCAAAAGAATCAGGTGGTCAGAGGGTTCCTCCCAAAAGCTCAGTGATCACCCCTCCATGCAGTCCAGGGTGTCACTCTTTCACCTCCTATGGCCTTCTCCCCAACAGAGACTTATGGTATTACCCATTCAGGGCCTTCTTCACCCCAGGTCTAATGTAATCACCCTTAATCATCCAATGGTACTGGCCCCTCTTAGGATGCACTGCCACCACTCCCACAGAATCCCCACCAACCAGGAACAATGACAACATCTGGGGTCTTTCCTCAATCCCCTGGCACAGTGTTATCTCCCACAAACTTTCCACCTCCCACTAGCTAATGGTATTACCCTCTCAAGGGCTCCCCCACCATGACGCAAACAGCCCAACACCGCTTCCTTCTTCTCCAGGCAAAATGGTTTCGCCTTCTCAAAGCCCAACATTATCATCACCCATCGCTGGTGTCCCCTGCACGGGCCCAAAAGTCTTGTCCCTTCCAGGTCTGAGTAAAGTACTGCTTACTCAAGGACGCTGTCCCCCACCCACAAGGCTAACTGAATTCAACCTTCTAAGCCCCCACCATATCTCCGGATCCAATACTCTCACTACTCGGAGCCTCAGTTTCCTTTCTCTGGATCAACCCCTTAGACTCTGGATCAATCCCAACCAACCCATTCTCAGAGCTGGTGGCACGATCTCTCTGTATCCCTCCCCCAGTCGCCTAGCCTGGTAGTCTTTCCAACCGCGAGCGGCACCTGCATCCGCTGAAACTCCTCTTCAGACAGAGCTTGCGCCATGTTCCTCCCCCCCACCCCCGCCCCGCCAGCTTCCTGCGCAGACGCAGCTCCTGCCTACTGTCACTATTGAGGGCGGACCAAACCACTGCCTACGAAGGGAAGGGGTAGAACCTAATTCAGAAGTTCAGCATTTTGGAGACAGAGAGAAGAGAACAAAACCGACACGTCAGGTGAATTATGATTTAATGTTCTACCAGAAGGTAAGTCATCTGATTGGCTTTTTGAGCTTTCATATACTACCCATTGTGATGCGACATTACGGCATCCTGTCTCAAGGTTGGACTCGTCGCTAAGGAAGTGTTTGCCGACAGAAAATCACTCTTCTGCGGTTCTCCTTTAAAGAGAACGGTTGACTTAATAACCGTAGAAATGAAAGCGGAAGCTTTTGTCAGGTCTTGTTCTCGCCCTCCTCTGGGTGTCCCCACAAAGGGAAATCCCGCCTCTTATGAAGCCCTTGCCCTCCCCACCCTTTTTGACAGTGATTTTATTAACGTGATGTTGTACATCACTATAGGTAAAGGACCTAGCCACCAATAAATTAAAAATACCTGAAAGAGGCCGGGCGTGGTGGCTCACGCCTGTAATCCTGGCACTCTAGGAGGCCGAGGCGGGAGGATCGCTCAAGGTCAGGAGTTCGAAACCAGCCTGAGCAAGAGCGAGACCTCGTCTCTACTAAAAATAGCAAGAAATTAATTTACCAACTAAAAATATATAGAAAAAATTAGCCGGGCATGGTGGCACATGCCTGCAGTCCCAGTTACTTAGGAGGCTGAGGCAGGAGGATCACTTGAGCCCAGGAGTTTGAGGTTGCTGTGAGCGAGGCTGACGCCCCGGCACTCTAGCCCGGGCAACAGAGTGAGACTCTGTCTCAAAAATAAATAAATAAATAGATAAATAAATAAATACCTGAAAGAAGCCAGGCACTATGGCTCACACCCGTAACCCTAGCACTCTGGGAGGCCGTGGCGGGAGGGTCGCTTGAGCTCAGGAGCTCGAGTTCGAAACCAACCTGAGCAAGAGCAAGACACCCCCCCCTCCCTGCCCCCGTCTCTACAAAAATTAGAAAAATCAGCCGGGCATGGTGACGGGCACCTGTAGTCCCAGCTACTTGGGATGCTGAGGCAGGAGGATCTCTTGAACCCAGGACTTTGAGGTTGCTGTGAGCTACAGATCACACCACGGCACTCTAGCTGGGGCGACAGAGTGAGACTCTGTCTCAAAAAACAACAACAACAAAAAACCAACCAACAACAACAAGCTGAAAGGAAAGAATGAATTTAAAAAGTTTCATTAAAAAAAAAAAAAACCAGGCTGGTGAAGCACCAGGAACATTCAAATACATATTAAAATGCACTATAACCCTCACCAGTCTGAGAGTGAGAGATGGCATCTCTGTGTGCTTTTAATTTTTTTCTCATTTTGATAGGAGTAAATGATTTGCCTGCTGTAAGAAAATATTTTCAGCCAGGGATCCTTTTTTTTTCTTTCGTAATTTAATGACCTTTATTGAGATAACATTATCTACCTATCTCTCAGTATAATGCACCCTTTTTAAGGGTAAAATTCAGTGAGTTTTGACAAATGTTCACAACCTTGTAACCACCACCACCACAATCAAGAGATGGAACATTTCCATCATCCCCAAAAGGCTCCTTTATTAATCCTAGCACTCTGGGAGGCCAAGGCAGGCGGATCGTTTGAGCTCAGGAGTTGAAGACCAGCCTGAGCAAGAGCGAGACCCCATCTCTACTAAAAATAGAAAGAAATTAGCCAAGACAACTAAAAATAAATAGAAAAAATTAGCCAGGCATGGTGGCACATGCCTATAGTCCCAGCTACTCAGGGAGGCTGAGGCAGAAGAATCCCTTGAGCCCAGGAGTTTGAGGTTGCTGTGAGCTAGGCGGACGCCACGGCACTCTAGCCTAGGCAACAGAGTGAGACTGTCTTAAAAAAAAAAAAAAAGGCTCCTTTATGTCCCATCACAAGCCCCAGCCCCACCCCAGGCAACCACTGATTGGATTCCTGACACTAGATTATATTTGTTTTTTGTGGAGTTTCATTCAAATGGAATGGGACGGTGTGGTCTCTTTTGTGCCTGGCTTCTTTCACTCAGCATAATGCTTTTGAGATTTGTCCAAGTTGTTTTGTGTATCAGTATTTTTTTCTTTTTATTGATGAGTAAAATTCCATAGTGTGGATATACCACAATTTGTTTATCCATTCTCTTAGGGTAGTTTCACTTTATGTTTCTGTTATTGTGAGTGAGATTGAACATCTTATATGTTTGTTTGTTTGTTTGTTTTTAGAGACAGGGTCTTGCTCTGTCGCCCAGGCTGGAATTCCTGGGCTTATGCCATCCTCCCGAGTCAGCCTCCCTAGTAGCTGGGATTGCAAATGAGAGTCACCATGCCCAGCTAATTGTTTAATTTTTCATAGAGACGGGTGTAGGGGCGAGATATCTCACTATGTTGCCCAGGCTGGTCTCCAACTCCTAGCCTCCAGCAATCCTCTTGCCTTGGCATCCCAAGTACTGATATTATAGGCATGAACCACCACACCTGCCCTTTTTAAAAATGTGTATTGTCTGTTCACATCTTTTGCCTGTTCTTTCTATTTGGGTTTTTTGGTCTTTTTCCCCTATCAATGCTCAAGAGTTCTTTGTATATTAGGGATATTAACACTTTATTGTAATATATGTTGCAAATATTTTCTCCCACTTTGTCAGGCATCTTTTGACCATGTTTATAATCCTAGGAGCTAGGAAATGTGTGTATGTATGCTAGCCCATGTATACCCACACATATGTATTTATTTCTGTATCTATCTAGCTGTATGTATTTTAAGATAAACATGAATTCATACCAATATTCCATACCACATGCTTCATTCTAGCCTTCCCTTCTTGATTATCCGTAACCTTCTACTCCAACAGTGAGAAACCTAGTTTCCACCATCCACCACCAAGTTACTTAATTGTTCAATCCCAGCATACATATATAGCAATACCAGAATTGTTAACTGATACACCCACAACTTTACCAGAGTTAAATGCTTTTGTACATCTCTTTTTGTCTTTAGCCTTGGAGTTTCCAATCAAAACACCATTTTCTAAAGTGACTTAGGTCAGCACCTCATCCTCCACCTTCTTCAGTGAGGTTAGGTTATACATTTGTAATATAGTTAGATTATGTTGTCACAATCTCCGTTCTATATTGGATCCCCTGACCTCCTGGTTGATTTTTTAAAAAATTTTTGCATTCATTAAGATGCATTTTTGTACTGTAAAGATCTATGTAGTTTGACAAATGCATTTTAAAGTTTTCTTCATATAGGTTTTCTTTTTTCACATTTCTCCTTAGGTTCCTTCCTAAGTATATTATTTTCTTTGTTGCTATTGTAAATGAGGTTTTCTCTATCATTATATCCTGTAACTGGTTATTGTTTGTATATACAAAGGCCATTGATTTCTTTGTCTTAATTTCATATCCTTCTACTTTACTGAATACTTTTTTTGTTAGAGTTAGTTTTATCATTGAGTCTCTAGGGTTTTCCAGGTACAAAAATCATATCATCTGAAAATAGAGATATCTATTTTTTTTTTTTTTTTGAGACAGAGTCTCACTCTGTTGCCCGGGCTAGAGTGCTGTGGCGTCAGCCTAGCTCACAGAAACCTCAATCTCCTGGGCTCAAGCAATCCTTCTACCTCAGCCTCCCGAGTAGCTGGGACTAGAGTCATGCACCACCATGCCCGGCTAATTTTTTCTATATATTTTTAGTTGGCCAATTAATTGTCTTTCTATTTTTAGTAGAGACGGGGGTCTCGCTTTTGCTCAGGCTGGTTTCGAACTCCTGACCTTGAGCGATCTGCCAGCCTCAGCCTCCCAGAGTGATAGGATTACAGGCGTGAGCCACCGTGCCCCGGCCCGAGATATCTTTTCCAGTCAATTAAACTGCCTCTAATTAATCTCTCTTGTCTCCTTACCATTTTCCACTAACAAGAACCAGGGCCCTTTGGAGAAATGGCTGATTCCGGGGCTGGGAAAGTACCAGATTAGCCTGAAACATCTTGTTTTACCACCCATTGAATGAATTTGAATAAGAAAAGAATCCATGAGTCCAAAGTGACTTAAATAAATAAGTAGAGGAGAAGGGAAAACTCTTCCTTACAAAGGAATGCCAACTAATAAATGTAGAAGAAATGATAGAATTAGAAAATCACAGCCAGGCATGGTGACTCGACTCATGCCTGTAATTCCAGCACTTTGGGAGGCCGAGGCAGGAGGATCGATTGAGGCCAAGAGTTCAAGACCAGCCTGCTAAATATAATGAGACCCAGTCTCTACAAAATTTTTTTTTTTTATATTTTTTATTTATTTATTTATTTATTTTTGAGACAGAGTCTCACTCTGTTGCCCGGGCTAGAGTGAGTGCCGTGGCGTCAGCCTCGCTCACAGCAACCTCAAACTCCTGGGCTCGAGCAATCCTCCTGTCTCAGCCTCCCCAGTAGCTGGGACTACAGGCATGCGCCACCATGCCCGGCTCATTTTTTTCTATATATTTTTAGTTGGCCAATTAATTGCTTTCTATTTATAGTACGGGGTCTCGCTCTTGCTCAAGCTGGTTTTGAACTCCTGAGCTCGAGCGATCCGCCCGCCTCGGCCTCCCAGAGTGCTAGAATTACAGGCGTGAGCTACCACACCCGGCCTCTGACTCCAGTTTTGAAATGAATTTTACTGTGGGTAAAATGCCATCAAACAGCATCATATGCGCTATAGAGAAATCATCCATGAAAGGAAATCAATCAATGAAGCAAGCATCATATTGTCTTATTTTACAAAATTGCCACAGTAGCCCTACCCTAATAAGTCAGCAGCCATCAACATGGAGGCAAGACCCTCCACCAGCAAAAAGATTACAACTCACTGAAGGCTTGGATGATTGTTAGCATTTTTAGAAATTGTTTTTAGATTAAGTTATGTACATTCTCTTAGACATAATGCTATCACACGCATAACAGACTGTAGTATATGTTGTATAAACACAACTGTTGTGAACGCTGGGAAACAAAAAGAAAAATCGTGGCTTACTTTATTATGGTGGTCTGGAACCAAACCCGCAATATCTGAATGATGCCATGGTATGAAATATCCAAATAGCAATCTATAGAGACAAAAAGCAGATTAGTAGTTGCCTAGGGCTGGAGAGTTTGGTAGCAGCAGGGTGGGGGTGGAGGGAGGGAGGAATGTGGTGTCAATGCAATGCTAATAAGTACAGGGTTTCTTTTTGGGGTAATAAATCTAATCTTGACTAGTGGTGGTTGCATAACAGTGTGAACATATTGGAAACCCTTGCATTGTATATGTTACTGGGTGGAATTATATGTGAATTTTATCTCAAAGGGGTTGTAAAAAGGTAGGCCTTTTGCCTTATAGTGATGCTGTATTTCTTCAATGTTGAGATATACGTTTTAAAAGTTTTCAATATTTTTTGCAATAAGAATGCATATTAATAATGGGCAGGTTTCCCATTTAGCTTCAGAAACTATTAGAACCCAAGAAACAACTCCTAAAGCGTTGCTTTGCAACATTCTTAAAATGCTCAGCAGTTATCAGATGAAATTTTTAGTGATGTTGGTCTTAGTCCTTAAAGAAATTACTTTTAAAGGGAGGAGGATATATTCAGGGCAACTTGAATCTATGCTTCCAGGTTAAAAATAAAAATTCAATAAAAAGGGGATAAGGGCATCTGTTAAAGAGCTTAGTATGGTGAATGCAATACCAGGCTTCCTGAACCCCAAAGCCAGTCCTTGGCTGCTGTAGACATTCTTTTTGGAATTGGCACCTTTTTTAAAAGCTCTCATAACACCTCAAAGGCTATGTATTTTCTGATTCTGGTTTTGTAATCTTGGGCTTATTACTCAACTATTAGCTTTCAAATGAGATTTACATTTGCATCTTCCATTTAAGGTTGCAATAAAAATTATTAAAATGTATATTCATATTATTTGAGCTTATAAAATTTAAAGATAATATGCTCAAAAGAGAAATTCCAGGATTATTTGCCTCTTGTAAACAAGTGATTCTAACAATCAGGTACTAAATTGAGAAATATCTCTTGGCCTACTACCACCCTGGAGTGCTGCACCAGTGGTAAGCAATTTCTTGTAAGTAGGTGCCATATTCCTTCTGAAAACCAGTTTGTGTGGTAGGGATGGAAAAGGTAACCTAATTTAGGAAAGAAAGTGGTAATGGTGCTTAGGATGCTCTTGTTTTAGATAAAATTACCTCTAAGAAAGGGCAGTTCATTTTAATGGTATACAAGGATTAGAATCAGAAAGCTATTAAGGGACCAAGGCAGTCACTTTCCTATCTCCCTTACCCAGGGGCTACAAGGTTTTTCATTTGTGTGCTCTCCTAATGTCTACATTGCTAATATGCCTTTAATACCATCAGTTTCCTTATAACTTAAATTTACACGTGTATTTATTGGCTGGTCCATGGCCTTTCAGGTCAATTAATTCGGTTTCCTATTTCTGATTCCTAATAGAAGAAATAATGTGATTGGTTGAACCCATCTTCATCAGCCAGGAGGTACAGATCATTAAGTGTTGGTTAGCCTGTGGGTCCACTGTAACATATAACTGTCAGTTGTCAGGTCATGGCAATTTAGGGATGGTCGAAGCTGGTAGATGAGGTGTAGTTATTTTTGTTTTCTTCTTTATTGTCTCTGTATCAAGCTCTGTAAGGGCAGCTGCTTTTACTGTCTTGGTTGCCACTCTATCCCCTTTGCCTAAAACATTGTCTGGAATGTGATTGGGTGTTTAATAAAGACAATAATTGGTGCCCAGGCTCAAATGACTTTGATTTTAGCTGTTTCTAAGCTTTAGAAGGATGAATATGCTTATCTAATAATTTGCTTATGCTGAATGCTTATAGTGATAATGCCTCCCAATTCTCCAATGAGGTATACCCTGTGTACTAAGTGCTCAGTGAATATTTATGTGATGAAAAGAAACCATCCTTTTCGTTTCTTTAAAAAACAAGCAAACAAAACAAACCCACCTCCCTGGAAGCAATGTCCTTTTTCCATACAGGCCATTCTGATTTGTATACTTTCTCATTAAATATAAAATCATATTATTTCTTGGGATCATAGATATGATGCTAGCTTTTATTCCTTTATGTGTGTTATTATTCAGGAATTGCATAAATGCTAGTAGTTATTTTGTTTTGGTCAGGATTCATGGAACATCAGAACTAGAATATACATTGAGACCAATTATTCCAAATCCTCCATTTTATGGCCTTAAGTGTCTGTCTGGCAAAATTCAGAGAAAACATTCCCAGTAGGAGTCTGCAGCTGGAGAGCGGGTGGTGCCAGCAGCAGCTTGTAAGGCTATAAGGAGAAAGATCGGAAGAGCTGGATCTTATTTCCTACTGGAGGAAAAGATACAGCTTTTGGTGACAAGCTGCATTCTTTAGCAGTGACTTTATTTTTCCTTCACCACAGACTTGTACTATTTCCAGCCTCAGCACATTATTTAGGCACTTCCCCACTGCATTGTTTTACTTTCTGAAATTGTGTCATATTCCCTAAATTAAATCCAGCGTTCAGATGGAAGAGATATATACTTTCACCTGTTTCTGTCTTTCTTGGTTTATAAACTCCTTAAGATTAGGGTCCAATATATTCCTGATAACATTCACCATTTTATAGGTGAATGTTGCTTTTTTGGTCTCTAATCCTGTGTTTTCCTTTTATCCTGCCTCAGCATATTTTATAATCCTGTGTTCATTTTCTTTTATACCCTCTTCTGTGGTGCTGCATTTTTCCATAATGCACATGTTAACTTTAAATCATTCCCTTTCTTAAAGGAAAATACATTTCTTTGGATCCTCTTATCTTTTGTTTTTGCATGCAGACTTATGTGGCTAACTGGAGAAAGCATTAAGGAGAAAATGGCTTAAATTTATTTAAGATATATTGGCTTCTCTGAGTGTGAATTCCATCTTAATTTAAACTCACAGGGCAAGCATATACATGTCTCCTAATCAACAAGAAGAAATGATTGTTTCAGAGTTTAGACACTGAGCTATCAGTTAGGGAACTGTGGGAACCAGCCCCAAATCTAGATCTTTTAAAAATCACTGTTTTTGGCCAGGCACAGTGGTTCATGCCTGTAATCCTAACGTTCTGGGAGGCCAAGGAGGGAGGATTGCAGTTCAAGAGCAGCTTGAGCAAGAGCCCATCTCTAGTAAAAATAGAAAAATTGGCATGGTGGTATGCACCTGTAGTCCCAACTACTCAGGAGGCTGAGGCAGGAGGATCACATGAGCCCAGGAGTTGGAGGTTACAGTGTACTACAATGATGTCACTGTACTCTACCCAGGGTGAGACTGTGAGACTCTGTCTCAAAAAAAAAAATTGCTATTTTTATAGTCCTGTCTAATCTTTCATTCAGTGCCTTCAAGCAAACTACTGAAATAAGATTCCATTTTGCCACCTAGAAAATATCAGTGACTTTCTAAACAGTTAACTTAAATATATCAAGCCATTTTTTTTAACAAGTATGATAGGAATTAAAATTTAGGCATGTGGTCAAAAGGGTGAGATCACATCCATCTTTAAAGTATCAAGAGGTCTTGGTCATTTCCTTCCTTCTATGGTTTTCTGAAAAGTTGCATGTAAACTGAAATTAGATTTTTGAATCATTTTTAAATTTCTAAAAGGTTCCTATGGTTTAATTTTAAAAATACCAAAGGAGAGACTAAATCTAATGTGAATTGACACATTAACTGCCATGTGAGTTGTATTTAACTCATAGTAGTTTTGAGCCCCAGACCCTGTGAAACATGCAACTCACATGTCTCTTTACATTGGGAGCCATGTGGTATGTGGGCAACTTATTCTGCCACACTGTAGCGTACATGTTACCTGATGGGTGGCCCCTTGGGCAAAGCTCTGCAGTTGATTCCTGAAAATCTTACTTGTTGATGTTCTCATTGTTATAATTAATATTGACAGCTTAATTGTGTATAACTCACACACAGAAAACAATAAAAACAAATTTACCATTAAATTATAAAGGATCTTTTGTTTTCGAAGTGTTTTATTTTCATAATAAAACACCGTGACCCCAAGGAAAAAATTTTTTTTCTAGTGTGGCAGTCAATGTGTTAAAAAATAGTATCTATTAATATGTTTCTCTATAAAATGGAGCTTTTCTTTTCTGTTCTGCTTCCTGTGTTCTCTATACACATATGTGAACCAGAAGACTGAAGAAATCTAGCCTCTGAAAAACAGGTGCTTGGAGGTTTTTTTGCTCTAAAACAACTTAGTTATTTTCGATTTTTATATATGTTCAGGATTTTGGAGACCCTTATTTACCCACAGTGTCATGCTACTTTGTTCCTATGTGACTATATATGTCATTTTTGTGTAGATGGCAGCTTATTGGTCAAATAGGACTGGTGCTAAGACTCAGGAAGGTAGTCCAGACTGGAAATAGTAATCCAGGGGTTGGAGAACTCAGAGCTGGCAGAGGTCCCAATAGAGGCCAAAGAAAAGACATTAAGGGACTTGAGGCTCATATCTTATAATTTAATCCTTCAGACTGAAAATCCCATCTTCTAAAATAGTAGTGTTTTCCAAATTATTCTGTTCTACAAAGGTAACCAAAGTGAGAGTATGGGAGTAGGAGTGGGGATCCTCGTCACTCCTAGGCCATACTCTACCCCAGCTCCATTCCACCAGAGTAGCTTAGTTTTAAGTGTTGTATTATAAATATAATTCCTTTGAATAGAATTTTGTTGCATAAAAAACTCATAGGATTAGAAGGAAAGCACATGTCTAATTCCAGTATTTTTTTTTTTTTTTTTTTTTTGAGACAGAGTCTCATTTGTTGCCTGGGCTATAGTTCCGTGGCGTCAGCCTAGCTCAGAGCAACCTCAAACCCCTGGGCTCAAGCAATCCTCCTGCCTCAGCTTCCTGAGTAGCTGGGACTATAGGCATGGGCCACCATGCCCAGCTAATTTTTTCTATATATTTTTAGTTGGCCAATTAATTTCTTTCTATTTTTAGTAGAGATGAGGTCTCACTCTTGTTCAGGCTGGTTTCGAACTCCTGACCTTGAGCCATCTTCCTGCCTCAGCCTCCCAGAGTGCTAGGATTACAGGCCTGAGCCACCGCGCCTGGCCTTACTTTTCTTTTTCAATCCAGATCAAATTACACCTCCTCTGGGAAGCCTTCTTAGACACACCTATCCTTGCCCATGTCAAGGTTAGCTGTTCTGTCCCAGTGGCCCCGTGGGCTACAGGGCTACTGTGTTGGCTATGATACCACTAAGTCATATTATAGCTGATGTGATCACATTATTGATTACTCCCAAACTGGAGGTGAGCTCCTTGAAGATGAGGGCTGAGGCTTATTCATCTAGTCTCTTCTGCATCAAGCAGAGAGCTGAACTAATAATGATTGCACAGAAGATCTTGGTTGGCTGGTTGACATTTTAAATAATACTGGGTGCTCAGTTTTCTGATCTCCAATGTCTTCAAGTGTTTGGCACATTGTGTGCCTTCATTCTACAAAAAGATTGAACACCAGGTACCTGCGTCAGGTACCAGGTTAGGTGCTAGGGACACAGGTGACAGGTGGTTGAGATTCCCTGCTCTCATGGGGCTTGCAGTCTATTGGAGGAGTCAGAATGTTTGAATCTGACTCCCTCACTGCCTGACCCCTTCCTCCCCACCTCTTCCCTGTGGAATGGGCTTCAGCCAGTACCTTTAGAAATTGCTAGCAGGGACAAGGGAGGACTCAGAACACCACATTTTAGGACAGACAGGAAATGAAATTGATCTCTTGGCCATAACCACCCTCTCTGGCATAA
>CAUYPO010059957.1:0-20850 GCA_963574435.1 Cheirogaleus major
CCTCAAGTCTTCCTGTACTGTTTGAGCTATGTCTGCAGGTGCTGGAGAAGAACTCTTCTGAGTATCCTCAGGAGGAGTTTCTTCTAATACTGGCTCAGACTTTTCCTCTTGGATTTCAGATACAGGTTCTTGCTCTGGTTCTGGTTCAGGATCAGGCTCTGGTTCAGCAACAGGCTCCTCTAAATGTTCTTCTATGTCATTACTTTCATAGGAAAATTTGAGAAGTATCATTTTGTCTCCATTCGTTTTACAAGAAATTCCCAACCATTTATTAACCAGAGACCTGAACATAAAAGTAGCTCCCTCTCTCCAAAAAAGATCTAAGAATTATATATCTGCGTTTAAAAAATCAATTAAAAAAAAACACTCAATGACTTAATTGGAATCTATTTGATAAATTCTGATAAGGATCAAAATGAACATTGTTTCTCCTTCAGCTGGAATCCCACAACTATTATAATTCATTTAGCACACATCATAAAAACTCTCTTAACAGGCTAGGGAAGCAGGGAAAAGGAAGCTGCTGTTCAAAGGCTAAAGTTTGTTTTGCAAAATGAAAAGTTCTAGAGATCTGTCGTACAACCATATGTATATAGTACTTACTATAGACTTAAAAATGGTTAAGATAAGTAATTTTATAGTATGTAAAAGCTTTTACCATACCCACACATATAATAAAAATGCATAGGAATTTTGGGGGAAAAAAGACATTAGTTATGCCTGATATCTCATTGCATGAAAGTCCTTATCCACTTTATACTCCCCCAAAGTACTTAATGTGATACCTTGATATATTAAACTCTTCATAGAAAATCCAGAATTTTTTTTCACTTAGCACCAAGAAATTAAACCAGAAAGCAATTGATACATACTATTTAAATAGTCCTCATAGTGCAATCTATTATTAAATTATATATTTTTGCTTAGTCAAAGTTGCCAAAACAAAACATTTCTTCTGAGAAATTAATTATTTTCTGAAATAATTCTGAGAACGTATGACTGCCCACCAACAAAGAGAAAGATTATACAATGGAAATTCTTATGCAGCCCTGGTTATAGGAACAAAATTTTCCTTACCTGACAACAGTCTGATCATAGAAAGTTCCAGAATCATCAGGAACCACCTCAGGTGTCTGCTGTCTTTCTTCAGGTTCCTCTACTTCTTCTTCAGATTCTAAGTGAGAAAAAGCTATTTAAAGGTATTCGTGCTCACTGAATTCACAAATATATTCACTTTTACACTGTTTGCTATAATCAAAACGACAATAAGAAAACATATATATAAAAGTAAAGAAAGCAGGGCAGTATCATAAAATCATGGCATAGACTTTACGGATAAAATTAAGGCTACTCTAGTGTTTTGGTTAAGAACATGGTGTCTGAGGGACATATTTCCAGTAACCTAATTAATGCAGGCTCTATCACCTTGCTAGCTATATGACACTAGGCAAATTACTTTACATTAGGCAGTAATCTAATGCAGGCTCTCCCACTTCACCAGCTGTACTACTTTGGGCAAATTATTGCACCACAGTGCTATAATCTATTAAATGGGGACAATACTACCTGAAGTACCCATGTCTAAGGCTGTATATTACACAGTGAATATGAAGTGCTAAGAACAGTCTCAGCCACACAGAAAACACGCAAGTAGTACCAGTTTGGAGAAAATTCTCCACAGGTCTCTGTGTTTCCGTACATCTTTCACATCTACCCTTCCCTCCGGATTATCTTTCAAAAACATCTGTGTAGCAAACAGCTTTGGAAAAGAATGTCTTCCTCCAGAGTAAAGGGTAGGCATGTTTAGTGCCCATTATATAATAAAAGATTTGGGTTCCCTAAATTCAGCGGGTTCCACATTTTTGTCACAATCTATAGCAATACAAGTAACCATCTGTTCTTCTTCATGGTATCCTGTAGTAACTGTGGCAAAAATGCCACTACTGTTGCTGTAATAATCTGTCCACTTCAGACCTAGAAGTCTTATGTCTTCTATAAACAACCATGAAGTAAGCTAACCTGTTCAACTTCAAGTAGGGTAAAACCTCAGACCCTTAATATGTTTTGAGAATTATTATTAATGGTTATTAATGAACACAGATTATAATAAAACATTAGAGAAACCCATAGTCTCTTAAGGTCAGTCTGATGCCATTATGAAAATTTAGACAAGTTAACTTACAGGGTTTCACAACTTACCCTCCTGAGGCTCAGTGACAAAGCCACCAAAGACCTCATCTTGGTATCTGAAGATATCATTGTGAACATAGAACTTATTTGCAACAGAGCCCTGCAATGCCAACAAAAAATTTTCATTTACTCAACAGTTTTTAAAAGCCAAATTACTCTACACCAATGGTTCTCAATTGTGGGCAAGTCTGCCACCAAGCAACATTTGGCAAAGACCGGGGACATTTCAGTTTTCACAACAAGGGAGTGCAATGACAACAACTGAGGGTAGAGATGCTGCTTAATATCCCACAATGCAAAGGACAAGCCCCCACTACAAAGAATAGGTCGACCCAAAACATCGACAATGCCAAAACTGAAAAGCCCTGCTCTACAATATGGCTGTAAAAAGACTACACTCACATATATTTTGTTTCCTGAAAATATTTATCCTCACCACCAAATGGATATCCAAAAATTGATAAAACTCTAAGTATATAAGATGCCACAGCCCACACCTCAAATCATCAGGAAACAATCATACTAACTTCAGCAGATATTTAAAATTCCCTAAATCTGTATCGAAGAATATTACTTCAAGTACTCAAGGAATAGTGTAGCTGAAAAAGTGCTCACACTAGGTATAAGACACAATAGTCCAAATCCAACTATGTCATTTACATTTTCAATTTCTAAGGCTGTTTCTTATCAATAAAGAGTCATATCGACATATACCTGAATTCGTTCTGTAATAAATGAGACAGTTTAAAGAAAAAAGAGGAACTATAATTAAACCTATAATTGACGATCATGCTCCAGGCGATTCTTTGCATATTTGTAAGTCTACCAAACCTTTTTTTTTTTAGATGAGGCTTCACTCTATCGCTGAGGCTCAAGTACAGTGTCACAATCATAGCTCACTGTAGCCCCAAATTCTGGGCTCAAGCAATTCTCCTGCTTCAGCCTCCTGAGTAGCCAGGACTACAGGCATGTGCCACCATGCTCAGCTATATTTTTTCTTCCCTGGACTAGAGAGGGGAGGGTCCCAATATTTTGCCCAGGCTGGTGTTGTAACTCCTGGCCTCAGGCAATCCTCTTGCCTCAGTAGCCGGGATTATGGGAGTGAGTGAGTCTTTACACTTTAAGCCTTCTTCTAGGAATCATGACTATAATGACTTCATGTAGTTTTTCAAATAGAAAGCTATTTTATATTCAAATAACAAAAAGATAAGAGTTTTAGGTTCACTATCCTAAAAACTATTTTAAGATTAATGACAGAGAAAACAATTAATTATTCAGCAAGTTCTTATTGAACCACTTTTTTGTGCTTAAGTAGATAGGCTTCCTGACCTTGTTTAGTGTGGACCAATCTGGAAGAAGGCACAAATGCAGTTAATTCAACATAAACTTGTGGCCCTTCCATGATAAGAATAACTAAAAAGAACCAGGCCTCCTTGGAGGATCAGCTGATTCCAGAATTGAGGCTGGCAGGGACTGTAAATGAGCCTGGACAAAGTTATAAAGTGTTAAAGAAAAAAAAAAGGGACACAAAAGGCAGCTTGAGGTTGTTTACACTGACCAGATGTGAGATATTTCACGTTATATAGATAGTAATGGATTATAATCAATTAAATGTACTAAGAATCTATAAAAGATAAGATAGGACACAAATTTCTTTACACTAGAATGCCAATTAGTATAGAATGATGGGATTAGATAATCTCCATTTGCTACCAAAGTAGCAGTTGGTTCTGGCCAAAAATCAACAATGAATGCTAAACTAATACATAAAACTTTGATGAAGAACAGGATATTTGCATAGTCTCAAAGAATCTCCCATTAATTTACTTAAAAATCAAAAAAAGAAAAATATTTAACTTTATAGGGCAAAACTTAGTGAATATCACTGTAACTAAATAATCAAAGTTAACATCACTAATAATAGGTCTAAATGACATCAAATGTCTCTCAAATGTAAGGCACTGAAAGACACTTATGTATGAAGCATTTTACATAGTAACTTGACTGTGCTCTTCAAAAATGTCAATGCCATGAAAAACAAAAGATTAAGGACTACTGTAGATTAAAGGAGACTAGAGAGACATGATAGCTAAATGCAATGTCTAATTGTGGACTGAATCTTAGGACCAGGAGAAAAAAGTACTATAAAGGATTTTATGGGCTGCAGTTTGATAATTACACTGCATCAATACTTTCTGAATTTGATAACTGTACTATAGTTACGGAAGAGAATCCCTTATTCTCAGGAAATGCCTATTGAAGTATTTGAGGATGACTGGACGTGATTTCTCCAACTTATTTTCAAATGGTTTAAAACAACAACAAAAAATGATAGGTAAATAAAGAATTAGGGGCAAGTGTTGACAGTAGCTGTAGGTGAGGGGTAAGTTATTGTACTATTCTTGCAACTTTTCCGTAAGGTTGAAATTTCAAAAAAAGTTTTAAGATATGCATTACCTTTCATTGTCTCTTTTTTATATATATTTGACACTACAGAACAAATCATTCCTACACATACCTCAGGGGCAAGGACAAACGTCTGCATGAATCTCCTCAAAGCCTGGTTGTTATTAGAGAGAAGCCCCATCACCTGGACCACCACACCATCATTCAGAGTGGCATGAGCATCAACATGGCGAATCTTGGTGTGGCAGTTGGTGAAGTTTTGTGACATCACCTTCCTATGGATTTCCTAAGAAATCAAGGCAAGAGTTAATGCCTAAAAATTTACATATCTCCAACTTAAAAAAACCTTCTAGCACAGCACTGGTGAAGACAATGTGCATGTTTAAATTACAAAATACCCAGACTCTATTTTGTCTTTCTACTCTATTCCCAGCAGCCACACTAGAGTCTCTTAAAATAACTGTCCTGAATTAATACTTTTTTAAATCAAAAGCATAGTTTATTATATCTCAAACAAGAAGCAGTACAGTTAATCAAAGTATGCGCCTAAACTTTCGACACACTGTTGCCATATTTTATTACTATGTTTTTTAAATTTTATTTCAGAGTATTAGCGGGGTACAGATGTTTTGGTTACATAAATTGCTTTTGTACACTTTGAGTCAAAGTTATAAGTGTGCCCATCAACCCAGATAGTGTGCACTGTACCCGTTAGGTGTGAATTTACTCATCTCCTCACTCCTCCCACCTGATTTCCGATGAGTTTTATTTCCATATGTGCACATAAGTGTTGTTCAATTAGTTCCAATGTAATAGTGAGTATATGTGTTTGTTTTTTCATTCTTCTGGTACTTCACTTAGAAGAATGATGTCCAGTTCCATCCAGGTTAATACAACAGGTATTATTAGTTCACCATTATTTTTATGGCTAAGCAGCACTCCATGGTATACATATACCAAACTTTATTAATTCACTCGTGTATTGATGGGCACTTGGGATGTTTCCACATTTTTGCAATTGTGAATTGTGCTGCTATAAACATTCGGGTGCAGGTGACGTTTTTATAAAATGTCCTTTTTTCCTCTGGGTAAATACCCAGTAGTGGGATTGCTAGATCAAATGGTAGTTCTACTTTTAGTTCTTTGAGGTATCTCCATACTATTTTCCATAGAGGTTGTACTAGTTTGCACTCCTACCAATAGTGTATAAGTATTCCTATCTCTCTGCATCCACGACAGCATTTGTTGTTTGGGGGATTTTTGATAGAAGCTATTCTCACTGGAATTAGGTGATAACTCATTGTTGTTTTGATTTGCACTTCTCTGAGGATTAGAGACATTGAGCATTTTTTCATGTTTCTTGGCCATTTGTCTATTTTCTTTTGAAATGTTTCTGTTCATGTCCTTTGCCCACTTTTTAATGGGGTTGCTTTTCTCTTGCTGATTTGCTTGAGTTCTTTGGTTATCTATTCTGGTTAATCTATTCTGGTTATCAGCCCTTTAACAGACATACAGCATGTAAATATTTTCCTCCATTATGTAGGTTGTCTATTCACTGTATTGTTTGTTTCCTTGGCTGTAAAGAAGCTTTTTAATTTGATCAGGTCCCATTTATTTATTTTTCTTGTTGCTGTGATTTCCTTTGGGGTCTTCTTCATAAATTCTTTGCCTAGGCCGATGTCCCTAAG
This sequence comes from Cheirogaleus major, assembly GCA_963574435.1. NCBI lineage: Eukaryota > Metazoa > Chordata > Mammalia > Primates > Cheirogaleidae > Cheirogaleus > Cheirogaleus major. Next base: position 6,285 of record CAUYPO010059957.1, read on the forward strand.
AGTTTTTCCAACATTTTCTTCTAGAACTCTTACAGTTTCATGCCTTAGGTTTAAGTCTCTTATCCATTATCCATCATGAATTAATTTTTATGAGTGGTGAGAGGTGCAGATCCTGTTTCAGTCTTCTAATATACTTTTAAAAAGTTTAAAAAAGATAATCCCCATGCTAATGCCAATTATCTTTAAACACACAAAAACTTCAGAATATATCATACAAAATGAACAAATGTAACATTACATAAGCATTTCAAATATATTAACCAAACAGTAATTAAATACTAGCCAAACATCTAAGAAGTTGAGAAATTTGATCAAATATCAACAATCTATTAAGCATGCATCAACCTCAATTTTATGGATTATTTTCTACCTTCTTAACAGCGGAAATAAAGCATGGTATGCTTACTTTCTGTCCGTAGACTGCATCAGCGGGCTTTCCATTTGAATCCAATCCCCCATGGACATAAGAAGAGTTCTTTCCATAAAATCTGTTCAGCAGAAAGATAATTTACTTGTCATCTTCAAGTATCCTAAGACCAGGTATTTATTTTTCCATTTGGTACCTTATCTACCTCCCTAGCAGACTCTTGAAGGTGGGAATGTGTTTTCTTTTTCATCCTTTTATGCAATCATCTACCCATTCCCTACATGCCACTCCATCAACTGCTGAATGGAATGGATTTGGTCAACGAAGCAGAACACTTTTTTTTTTTTTTTTAAACAAATCACAAATTTCAGGTTTCAGAGTAGGCTGATCATGTTAGGAAAGATCTTGTAGTTTGTGTTAGGAAAGTCACTCAAAATTAAACACGAGCTCCTGTTTTTACTCAAGAAGAAAACAGGCATTTATGCTAGGACAGCTATATTCTCCATGGACTGGGAGAATCCTTTTATATCTGAGAGTGCCTATGAGCAGTTCTCATTAAACAACCAGTAGCTCATGCTACTGGTGTAGTAGTTTAACACAGTGACTGCCACACAAAAAACCAGAAACTTTTCCTTGGGGCCACAGTATTTTATTACCAAAGAAAAATAAAAACTTCGAGTGTGATTTAGAGGCAAACATAAATAGAAAAATGAAATGTATTTACTTTTATTCACTTAATACACATTTTTAGAATTAAATTGTCAATATCAATTGTAACAATAAGAACATCAACAAGATTTTATATATGCTTCAAGCGGCCCCAGGGTCAAAACTAGAGTGAGTTAAATATTCACTTCAATTCTCATAGCAGTTAATGTGTTAACAATTTCTGCTGACGTAGTAAGAACTTCAGACTTCAATTCCCTATAGCTTTCGCTCCCCTATATCCTCAACTGCACGGTTTTCATTACAATAGTAAATACTCCAACATGAAAAAACACACACACACACAACAATATGCTCTATCCCAGGGAGAACCACCATCGGGATTTCTTGACGTTTGTCTTCCAGAGAAACATTTTTTCACAAATGAGCCAGTACATGTTATTCTATATCCCTCACTCCCAAAAAGGGGACAGATCTAGGCCCACAAGAACCCCCAAGTTAGCCTTTCTACTTTTAAAGTTTATCAGAAAGATGCAAACCAGCTAGAGAATCAGTTCACTACTGGCCAAACCACTTTTCATTGTCCCTAAGATGCACCTAAGAGAAGAAATGTGGGCAGATGTCTTAAAATCAATAAATAACAATATTGATAGAAATATATTAATGTATTTGGTCAGTTTCTTTCAACTCCTTCTCCTTGTAAACTTCAAATTCATATCCAACTTTTAAATTTTGACATAAAACACTACAAAAAAAGGGGAAAAAGGAAAAAAGACCCATTCTACCACTTAACAGTCACGTAAATGCATACCATCAAAGTTTCAACCCGAATTTCTTTAGCTGCAAAATGAGGTTAAGATTCCTACAATGCCTTACTAAAAGGTTTTTGTAAGGATCAAGAGAAAATGGATAAAAGTGTTTTGGAATTATAAAGCCTTAAAAAAAAAGATATTTTCCATCTTCAGAGCAATGCCAAATCCTGTACTGAAAACAAATTTATAAATTTTCCTTTATACACACTTCATAACCATTTGGCATCCAATATGTAAACTGATCCAAACATAAAGGAAAAACTAATCTGGTCCAGCATATCCACATTTTGAAACTTCTATTCTAACAAGTCCACATTAATAGAATTTTGTATAATGCAACAATTTTTGTAAAAGGAAACAGTGAAAGCAATCTATATACCCATCACTAGGAGAGAAAAGTTTGATACATCTCCCTAAAATAAAAAATTTGGTGGCCATTGAAATGAACGTGATCCATGTATGATCCCAAATCAATAAAAAAAAAAAAAAAGCTAATTAAAAGTATATTAAAAACATGTTTGCATACACACAGAAAAATTTTTAATGCATTACTACATACTTCCATAAATTGTCTTATACATCTTTGTTCTAAGAGTAAGCATGCATCATTTCTACTAAAAATGTACTCCAGTTTTTAAAAGCACATCCACACAAAAGTATGTTACTAAAGGAATAGTCATGGATCTTCTTCAGCACATTCTCAGCAAATAATACATGATTATACCTTTACATTTTCAGGTGTTATTTTCTGATAATGTATAAGTTTAGGTAACTTCAGTCTAACTTTTTAAATAATAGTTACATATATTTTAACAACCATTATTTATTGGTACTTATGTACAAAGAACTGTATTATACAACAACCCTACACCAGGCATATGATGAATGGGAGTAACTCAAGGATAAGTACCCACATGCTAAAAAGTAGCATTAGATAATGCAGGAGAAATATATCTTACCTATGTAGCATGTCTGGGGCCTGGTTCAGCAGTGTGTAATACTGTCTCACAAATTCCCGCCCGACCAGCAGGGGACTAGGCTTCTCCATCACCATTGCTTTGGTCAATTCAACCTGGAAAAATAAAGTCAAATATATCCAACCTGAAAGATCAAACACAGGGGAAAAGATTGAATCATTTAGCTAAAACCAACTCAGAGATAAGATCACGTCAGCAATTCCGGTTTTAAAAAGGAATAAAACCTAAGAACAAACAAACCTCACACTGGTTGAGATTTTACGCATTCAAATTTATTGTAATCCATATAAATATACAGAGGGGGAAATCACTATGAAGAATTCATCATTATCCCCAATATTCAATTTTCTTAAAACTAGATATAAGAACCTCAAAGATATGTATTTCCAACATGCATCCGACCATAATTGTCTTAAGTTATTAAACCCAGTTAAGAGTTTCCACTTGTAAAATTACAAACATTCTTATTTGTGGCAATATAACATTCAAGGGCAATAATCTTACAATCTTGTAACAATATAGCTTTGACACCCAGGGACAACCTCTCACATTTTCTAGTCTATCTAAATCAGATAAACTTCTAGCACAGTATCTTTAAAAAAGAAACTACAAAACTAAACATTCTAAACATGCTTAGTTCATTCTATAACAGAACAAATATAAGCTCAAAACAAAATGGGGAAAGTTAACAAAACAAGATGTTTATATTCAGGCCGGGCGCGGTGGCTCACATCTGTAATCCTGGCACTCTGGGAGGCTGAGGTGGGAGGATCGCTCAAGGTCAGGAGTTCGAAACCAGCCTGAGCAAGGGCGAGACCCCATCTCTATTAAAAATAGAAAGAAATTAATTGGCCAACTAAAAATACATAGAAAAAATCAGCCAGGCATGGTGGCGCTTGCCTGTAGTCCCAGCTATGTGGGAGGCTGGGGCAGAAGGAATGCTTGAGCCCGGGAGTTTGAGGTAGCTGTGAGCTAGGCTGATGCCACGGCACTCTAGCCAGGACAACAGAGTGAGACTCTGCCTAAAAATAAAAAAAAAGATGTTTATATTCAAAATTATACCATTTAAAGTTAACACCTTTGAGTGACAAAATAGGCACCTGTCACACAATGAGTCGTGAGTTACTGTCAGCTACTACCAAAACAAAAAACTTTTAAAAATATCTAAAATGAGATTACCCAAATTTTCATTTAAGGTTGACAGAAAAAACCAGACTAAACTTAAACATACAGGCAAACAGAGGAATACAGGTACAGATTTAATTACAGTATAAAAGAAAAAGATAAATTTTGTTTTATAGGATGGGCAAAATAGATCGATTTTGATCACTTTCTGAACAAGCAGTATGTGAAGATGTTTATCCTCATCTAGTTCATTTCTACATTATTCTTGAGTATCTGCCCACCTCATTTAGTACTTTTTTCACCAAATCTAAGTTCAAAGCTTGTTCTTCCTTTTCCCCCAAATTACAACTACTAGATCAATATGGAACAGCTTCCCAATCATACCAGAGTAGTTTGCCTTCAAGCATGATTATGAGGATAAGCAACAAAAATCTGAATCCTATGTCTCAGACTAATGTACTTAAAGCAGACTAACCTGAAGCAGAATGAAAAATTGCTATGGTTTTCCCTGGCTCTTGGTCCAAAATAAGATAATTTCAAAAGTTCTTACTGCTACTAGATCCTTCAGAATTTAAAGATAACAGCTAGGCATTAGAGGTTCTTGGCTGTCATCTAGTCTTAGTTTCCAAGTTCTGAGATTTGTTATTACACTTCATTTAAACCAGAGCAATTCCACCTTTTTATATATTAGTGTTCCCATGTAAATTTTCCCTTCTTAAAAAAGAACTTAGCTACTCCATTTGAAAACCACTAGCACGTGACCATGACCCAACCTCAGACAAAAGGAAAAACTGTGATTATGTGGCATTCCCCAGACCTCACTAGTTTCAGAAATGGAAAACAGATCTCCCAATTTGAGAAACAGGTAAAACTACTATTATTTTCATCCCATTAAGTTGTACTTATATATTTCTTTTTATAAAGAGACTAAACAGAACGTTTTGCTTCCCTGTCTTAACCAACGTATATATGATACATTCACAATATTAAAAGCAATTTAACACATTGACTGCCACACTAGAAAAAAATTTTTCCTTGGGGCCATGGTGTAAAAACTTCAAAAACAAAAGGATCCTTTCTAATTTAATGAAAAATTTGTTATTTTTTATTGTTTTCTGTGTTGTTAAATAAAAAGGTAAAATTAAAACCTGAAAATCAATAATGTGAAAACTTGAGAAATAGTTCATAAGCGTGAAGTGTTTTTCTCGACTTGTCAGGCTGAAGAGTAATTTAAAGGTAAACATAAATAGAAAAATGAAATTTATTGACTTCTATTCATTTAATCCACATTTTTAGAATTATCAATATTAATTGTAACAATAAGAACATCAACAAGATTTTCACAAACCAACTGCAGGGTTTTGCCCAGGTTGTGCTTCATGAGGCCCTGGGCTCAAAACTAGCCTGAGTTAAACACAACTCACATGGCAGTTAATGTGTTAAAGGGAGCCTTCATGATAAAGAAATTGGAGGGAAAAAATCGATACACATCAATTCCTATCTTTGAACTCTTGTTACACTTTAGTGCTTCTCTTTAGTACTACCTGCTCTTCTTCCCCAGACAATGCCAAAAAACATCATTATTACATCAACCTAACTGCACCCTTTGATACTGCCAAAAAGACCTGTTAATTCTAAATAACATTTTATGAAATACTACTGCTCACATTTAACCTTCCTATGCAAAATGGTGAAAATCCTCTAAGTTATATATCAAAGGCAAGAAAACTTTAAATCTATATTCGATCTCTAGAACTTCTTTTCCCCTTGAGGTTACCTTGGATAATTCAAATGAAAAGAATTTTTTAAAAGCACATTACTGATTTGGTCACACCATTATCAATATTTTATCTCAGGGTCATCTTGATAAAGACAAAGAAGAACAGTTAAACACATGTATATGTCAAATTGATCTCCTCTGTGGGTTTTTCTTAACCAAGCTTTATAATTCTGACACTTGTCAAAGAGATCAGTATTATTCATTCATTTACTAACTTTCCAAATATTTTCTTCATTAGTTTAACACTTTAATAGTTTACATTAATTATTTTTCAAACCACAGTCACAATTAGCTTTTTATTTCCCAAATAGATGCTACTTTATTTTGGGTTGAAACTGTTCACTTCAGAAATATACAATAGCTACCTACTAAAGCAAATTTTTAATACTAAAGGTACAAATTTTAACATCAGGTCTGCCTCAAATATCCTTGCAGCCTCCTTGCAGCCTTCCATTTACACTATATACACTATTAGTGCCATTTAAGTGGCAGCTGGCTCCTAGTCTCTCCTTCAAGCTCTTTTGTAATAAATATCATTGATCCACCAAAGAACTCAAGGGAAACAGTAGCAGTATTTAAAAATAATAGGCACTGCATTTTAGTAAAAAGAAACTATGTTGCTTTACTGCTTAAAAAAAATTGAATCCTTACTTTTAACTAAACTAGTCAAAGGCTTCATAAATTCTACATTTGTCATGGACAGATAAAACATACTGAAAAAAGAATGCAAGCTTTTTCCTAGTTTCTTAAGAGCAGAGACCATGTCTTACTCAACTTTTTAGCCCCAAAACTTAGTAACATCTGACACATAACAGACTCAAATTTTTATTCCATCTTCTCAAAGGGAGGCAGAATTTTATTTAAGCAAAGTGAATTCCTTATCATCAAAACTGAATTCCCAGGTTTTCTAGTATTAAGATCAGGGGTCCTCAAACTTTTTAAACAGGGGGCCAGTTCACTGTCCCTCAGACCGATGGAGGGCCGGACTATAGTTTTAAAAAAAAACTATGAACAAATTCCTATGCACACTGCACATATCTTATTTTGAAGTAAAAAAACAAAACGGGCAAAAACACCCGGCGGGCCGGATAAATGTCCTCGGTGGGCCGCATGTGGCCCGAGGGCCATAGTTTGAGGACGCCTGATTAAGATTAAGAGAGCAGATACAAGCCAGGTGCGGTTGCTCATTTCTACAAAAACTAAAAAATTAGCCGGGTGTGTTGGCATGTGCCTGTAGTCCCAGCTACTTGGGAGGCTGAGGCAGGAGGATCCCTTGAACCCAGGAATTTGAGGTTTCAGTGAGCTATAATGACACCACTGCACTCTAGCCTAGGTGACAGAGCAAGACCCTGTCTCCAAAGAAAAAAAAACAAAAAAGATAATTTACATAAGCAAATTTAAATAGATCCATCATACAAAAGACAGCATTTTGCCGGTTACTGATCCACTGTGGCAAATGTTTTATAAAATATATACATTATCAATGAAAATTCAACCTAAAAATTCCAAGATTCTGCCTCATTTATAAACACTCCCAGCACACTGTGTCCTTTCTAAAGAGGTTTTGGAAATTTCTACAAGTATGGACTCTGGCTGCTCCTAATATAACAATTTATGCCTATGAAGCATGTATCAAAATCAGCAATAGGAAACAAACTAGTTTAGGTATTTCAACTGTCAACAGCAACCCTCCTCCTTTCCCTATACTGATGTGGAGGACGTCGGAAGAGACAGGTGCCACTTTCTTAAAACAAAGCAAGTTTGTTAATATTCCAAATTATTCTAATTTGGAGATCACTCCGTTCTTACAATGCTTACAGACCAAAAGAATAAACCTTTTGAGCAGGATATTACGAGTCACTATAAAGCTAGAGAAAAAAAGTTAAGAGAATCATAAGGAAAATACATTTACAATATTATATTGTACTTATCAATACCGTAAGTTTATGTCATCTGTTTACAAGATGAATCATCTATCCAGAATGGCAGGCAACCTCAATCTATGGCACATATCAAGCAACTGAACTTTTTCCTATAAGGTCATGATTCTCTCTGCTTCTTGGGAGCACTTCCAGCATGACGTTATTCAAGGTTTACAAGAGGACCCATACCTTACACTAAGCATGATGAAAAATACAGGAGAATTAAGAGAGATCACTTTTGACTGTAGTATCCAACCTACTGGAGAGATGAGCTGCTCGTTCAGAAATGATTAGCATCACACAGCTTTAAGCAGATACTCTGCACCACCTGAGCTCAATGCAACAGCAGGAGGCTATGAAATTAGTGTGGTATGTACCAGTTAATTTTATGCAGTTATGATTTAATACTGCATCTTTAGATTTATTTACATTACTCTCGAATGCAAATGGTGCCAGGCAGTCTTTAAGTGTTTGTGTAAGTTTTGATAAATTTTAACTTTGTATAATAGATTTGTGTATATCTTAGTAATAAATGATAAAATAGCACCTAAATATATTTTGTGCATCCATCACACGCCTTTTTCTTAACCTTTCTGGTATTTCCAGGCTACGAGGTTCATTTATGAGTTTTTTTCAAATTATCACAAATCTCAAAAAAATTTTCCAATGTATTATTGAAAAAACTCCATATAAATGTACCTAAGCAGTTCAAACCTGTGTTATTTAAAGGTCAATAGTACTATATTAACTTTCAAAATTCCCACTTGATCCCAAGTTTCTAGACTGCATAGCAACTCTAAAGAAATTCCTCATAGGCATTTTGGGAAGAGGTCACTGAGAACCTGGCAGCTGAGGACATAAAGGTGGAAGACTTGAAGAAGAAAAACTCAGATTTGGAAAAGGAGGAGGATGAGAAGTGGGACTGGAGTCCAGCAGGCCTTCGGAGCCACCAGCAAGCCCTGCTCCACATCTCCCTAGACAAAATCCAGTGCAGCCTGGGTCCGAGCACCCAGCCTCCACGGGCATGTAGTCATCCGCAACACCCTGCAGCAGCTCCTAAGCCACACTTCACCTGGCTCCCACCCCCACCCTGCCCTCCTAGCTCCTCTTCCTGTGTGAGGAAGATTCTTCCCTGTCAGCCACCACCAGTACTATCCTCGGGGAGCTGGAGACTTCCATGGATAAGAGCAAGCCTCCTCAGAATCCAGTGGCTCCCCTGGGCCTCCAGAATGAAGTGCCACCCCAACGTGATAGGGTCTTCATAGAAGCTATGAGCTCCCAGTACTTTGAGGACTCTGGTCTGGTTGACTTCTTTCTGGATAATGACACATCTGCAGTGAAAAAGGAGCCTGCGCCAGCCCGGCCAGAATCTCCTGACAACCTCTCCTGTGCCCCAGGACCCTGGGAGTGGAATCAACTAGATCACATCATGGAAATCATTCTAGGGTCCTAAAATTTTGATGGAGGGGATCACTTCTCCTGTCAGCCTCAGTATGCTGGATTCCTGGATATAACTGTGTGTTTTGGTGGGGGCTCTAAGCAGTGACTATGGCCTCCTTTCCTCTTGTTTCAGGGTTCCACAAACTGTCTTGCATGTGTGTGTCCGGTTACCACAGGCTTATGTGAAGGTTAGTCTTTCTAAATTAATATATCTGTTCCAAATGACTTAATGAAACTGTTTCTGGGAGTCTAATTTTCCATTTACACATTTCTACTGACTCCTGTGACCACTCTGGCCTCAGGGAAGATAAAGGCTAGACCTGTAAGAGGATGACAGGGATACCTGCCATGCTGCTATGGAAACCCAGGCTCTGCCTCTTGCACCTTGAGGCAGTGGGAGGGGTTGGTCTCCTCCCCTTAGGCTGAACCCCACTTCCTTGGCAGGACACCAGTCCGGGCATCTTCCTGATTCATAACCAGGTTGTACCACATGCAATAGGGCGGAAACCAAACTGCTCCATGCCACATTTAAAAGAAAGGCAGGGTTTGTGGTGGCTTTTTTAAAATTGTTTGTGATTAATAAAAGTATTTTGGAAGGGGAAAAAAAATCCCCAAAAATAATTTGGCTTAAGTTAACAAAAAAATGTTAAGAATGTTTCCTTTAAGCCTAAAGAACTATGAGCATTTACATTCCAATTTTAAACAGACAGATGGACAGGGAAGCAGGAAGGCCAATCATACATCACCTGAATTTTTAATAGCAGAGCTTACTCTAATAAGAAATAGCAATATGACTTAATAGCCCTCTATAAGTGCCAGGTTTTGTTTTGTTTTGTTTTTTGAGACAGAGTCTCACTCTTTGTCCGGGTACAGTGCCGTGGCGTCAGCCAAGCTCACAGCAACCTCAAACTCCTGGGCTCAAGTGATCCTTCTGCCGCAGCCTCCCGTGTAGCTGGGACTACAGGCATGCGCCATCATGCCCAGCTAATTTTTTTTTCTATATATTTTTAGTTGGCCAATTAATTTATTTCTATTTATAGTAGAGACGGGGTCTCCCTCTTGCTCAGGCTGGTTTTGAACTCCTGACCTTGAGTGATCCACCCGCCTCAGCCTCCCAGAGTGCTAGGATTACAGGCATGAGCCACCACGCCCGGCCTAAGTGCCAGTTTTAAAATAATAAATACACCACACAACAAAAGATTAGTATCCAGTATATATACAAAACTGCACATAAATCACTGAAATAAAAATAACCCAAGAGAAAAAACAGGCAAAGGGAATGGAGCAGGCAATTCTCAGGAAAGTACTAAATGGGCAACAAACAAAACATAGACTAAGTAACCAATAAGCTGGGTATGGTAATGAATACCTCTGTCCCAGCTACTGGGGAGGCTGAGACAGGAGGATCACTTGAGCCCAGGAGTTGAGATCAGCCTGGGCAACACAGTGAGATCCCATCTCTAAAAAAATAAATGAACAAAAATTTTAAAATAACCAGTAAAATGCAAATTAAAACATATTACTTCTCACCAGAGATCCCCCAATTATTAAAACTTCAGGCAATACTAAACACTGGCAAGCAAGTAGGAAAAGAGCCTGCAAGCCTCAAAACTGCTGAAGATGAGTCTCAACTGGTACCACAGTAGAGAACAATATTGCAATTATCTAATAAAATCAAAAATGCTCTGATGAATAATCTAGCAATTCTCTTCTAGACACATATACAAGAGAAACTCACCCATATGCACAAGACAAAAACAAAAATAACTGCCATTCTATTTCTAAAATATAAGATTGGGGCCGGGCGTGGTGGCTCACGCCTGTAATCCTAGCACTCTGGGAGGCTGAGGCAGGAGGACTGCTCAAGGTCAGGAGTTCAAAACCAGCCTGAGCAAGAGCGAGACCCCGTCTCTACTAAAAATAGAAATAAATTAATTGGCCAACTAAAAATATATAGAGAAAAAATTAGCCGGGCACAGTGGTGCATGCCTGTAGTCCCAGCTACTCGGGAGCCTGAGGCAGGAGGATTGCTTGAGCCCAGGAGTTTGAGGTTGCTGAGCTAGGCTGACGCCACGGCACTCTACTCCAGACAGAGTGAGACTCTGTCTCAAAAAATAAATAAATAAATAAATAAATATAAGATTAGTAACAATCTACACGTCTATCAAACGGGAAATGAATAAGCTGTAGTTTATTCACATCATAGAAACTTCTGTATCTAAGATAACTGTATGTGTACTTATAAGAATGAAAACCAGTAATATTAACAATTATGCCATGTTAACTGAAGCAAATTAAAACTGTCCCTAACAAACCGAGACATATAGTCATCCTGTTTATGGCTGTCAGAAAGTAAGCATAGAACAGATCTCAAAAATATTGAAATGAAAAGTCAGCTGCCAAATATGTACTGTGCGACATAGCCTTAAATATGTCTAAAAGTGTTTTTGGTATACACAAAGAGATACCACATATTGTTCATAAATACGTAAATGTATTTTAAAAATAGGCTGAACATAAAGACAAATGGATGCATGAAAACAGAATAAAATTCAGTAATACACGCATACATAAATGGACAATTTCCAACATGACAATTCAGTGGAAAAAGTATACTCTTTTCAGCAAATGGTGCTTAAACAATTAGATATCCATATGCAAAAAAAAAAAAAAAACAGAATCTCAATTCATGCCTCAGACAATACACAAAAATTTAACTCAAAATGATTCAAACTAAAATGTAAAGCCCAAAATTAAACTTCTAGGAAAAATCTGCATGTCACTGGGTTAAAGAAAGATTTTAGATACACAAAAAACACAATGTAGAAGAGAACAAATTGATAATGTAAACTGCATCAAAATTAAAATCTTCTCCCCAAAAGACACTATTAAAAGAATGAAAAGACAAGCCACAGACTGGCAGTAAATATATGCAAGGTATATATCTGATTAAAACACTTGTATGCCAAATATATAAAGAACTCTCAAAACTGAATAACCAATCCCATAAAATATGAGCAAAAGATTTAAGACACTTGGAATAAATTATTATGAATGCCAAATGAAAAACACTAATCATTAGTTACAGAAATGCAAATTATAACCAGTTAGGTACCACCAAACACCTGTCAGAATAACTAAAATTAAAAAGGCTGACCATACACATTGTTGGCCAGCATGTGGTGGAACTGGAACCCTCAAACACTGCTGATGGGAAAGTAAAATGGTACAACCACTTTGGAAACCAGCCAGCCAGTTTCTTAGTTAATCATACATCTATCATATGATCCAGACATTCCATTCTTAGGCATTTACCCAAGAGAAATGAAGGCATATGCCCATACAAAGACCTTGTACACAAAGTTCAAAAGCTTTAGTTACAATCAAAAATACAAAAAATGCTACAAACAGACCAAATGTCCACCAATAAATAGATAATTGTGATATAGCTACATAACAGACTAGTACTTGGCAATAAAAGAACATATAACATAATTCTAATTTACATAAAAATTCTAGAACGCACAAACTAATCTACATTCCCTGCAGGTGGAAAGGTAAAAGAAGCAGGCAGGAAAAAGGGAATACAAAGGGGAATGAGAAAACTTTGGGATGGATAGGTTCACTATCTGGACTGTGGTGATGGCTTCATGGGTATATACATGCCAGAAATTATCACACTGTACACTTTAAATATGTGCAGTTTATTGTGTCAATTATACCTCAATAAAGCTACTAAAAAAAATTTTTTTGTCCCATCAATAAAATAGCCTGGAAAGACATTGATAAACATCTCAAGAGAGAAGAGAAGGGGATGGAAACTTGTATGGGGAGGCAGGACGTCTTAAAACTTGCAATGAAAATGTTAACTGTCGATTCTGAGTACAATGGTATTTAAGTGGTCTTTTTACTTATTTTAATAAATTTACCAAAAACACTAAGAAAAAACAGCAAAGGTTTATGTGGACCAATATGAATATTAAACTTTAGTAAATTTTGTTTTGAGGTTATGCTATATATTCAAACATTTGAAATTTGCTTCTTTAATTTAAGAGAAACAAAAATGTTTTCCCAGAACCACAGAAACTTTAATACAGAAGCCAGCATCTGCTTGGAGCAGGAGCAGTATCACCATCACCAGGCCTACCTACCATCAATCTATTTTCCAAACACTTCACATTTACCACCTGTCACCTCCCTTCAAAATTCTGTCCAACAGCTCCTTAGAGAAATGGTTGATTCTGGGCCTGGGATGGGCAAAATACAAGATGAGGCCAAAAAATCTAGTAATTAATACAAGAAAATGCTTTAAAAAAAAATGGGACATAATGGTGACAAAAAAAACAGGGAAGAATCAAAAGAACAAAGGAGTCAAAGCTGGAACAATCTGAGCAGCAATAATGAATAAATTAGGATAATATTGTATTACACCCAAAAATGAAATTAATATCCATGAGCTCCTGCTGATATAACAAAAAATATGGGGGAGAGACAAATCTTCCTTACAAAGAATTTTAAATGCTATAGAAGGAATGAGGGAAATAAAATCACCATTAGAACACCACAGCAATAACTGCAGGCCAGGATCCACTAACAGATGTGAAAACTCTCCTTAGTTTAATTTGCATGGATTCGAAGTATCTCCTCCAAAATATTAATTAGCAGTAACTTTAATATATGTCCACAAATTTAGATTCTCCTCCCTCTCTAGAAAGTAAAGCCTAATTCCTCCCTCCCCTTGAGCATGGGCTGGACTTAGTGACTAACTTCTAATGAATACTACGGAAAGGAGAAAAACACTAACCTAACCAACACCACCTTAACCAAATGATCGAGGTTAAATTCAACGAGGAATGATATTACATACCCCCAATACGATGTGATAAGAATAAATCACTTCTGTGGCATTCTTCCCCAAAATCCATAGTCCATAACCTTAGTCTAATCATAACATCAGACAAACCCAAATGAGATGTCAAGGTCATAAAAGGTAAAGAAAAGACAGAAACTGTCACAGATCAGAAGAGAATAAAGAGATATGAGTACTACATGCATCTTGGATTGGATCCTGGAACAGAAAAGGGACATTAGTAGAAATAAAATCCAGGCCAGGCGCGGTGGCTCACGCCTGTAATCCTAGCTCTCTGGGAGGCCGAGGCGGGCGGATCGCTGGAGCTCAGGAGTTCGAAACCAGGCTGAGCAAGAGCGAGACCCCGTCTCTACTATAAACAGAAAGCAATTAATTGGCCAACTAAAAATATATAGAAAAAATTAGCCGGGCATGGTGGCGCATGCCTGTAGTCCCAGCTACTCGGGAGGCTGAGGCAGGAGGATTGCTCAAGCCCAGGAGATTGAGGTTGCTGTGAGCGAGGCTGACGTCACGGCACTCACTCTAGCCTGGGCAACAGAGTGAGACTCTGTCTCAAAAAAAAAAAACTTGTGGGATACAGCTAAAGTAGTGCTGAGATGCAAACTGA